>JAOTQJ010000002.1:20137291-20149258 GCA_025642045.1 Solanum sejunctum
CGAAAAAAAAAAAAATTAAAAAAAAAAGAAGAAGAAGAAGAAAGAAGTGACAAATCTCACATTTAAGGACGATAATGTTATACCAGGAGAAGACCTAACCATCTGAAGTAGACTGGTGCTCTTGCGTGTAGAGTGAAAGAATGGAGTGAAAATGGAAAAGAGAAATATGCAATCAGAATTTAATGTGCACACTAAAAGGCTTAAACCACAAAACATTCAAGGACAAGCTATTGGAGGATGGAGCATGGGACTTAGAAGGAGAAATAAGATCTACAGAAGTAAATGCAAGTTACATCTTAGCTGCCTTTGAGTGCAAATTCCATTTTTAAGATTGAAGGCCAAGCTAATTCATATAGGACCTCCAAAAGAATGCGAAATGATAAGCATGGGAGAGATGTAGAGGTTGTTCTACCAAAAACCGAGTTCTAGAAGCTATGGAAGGAACTTGTAAGTTTTTGCAGTTTAATTAAGTATGAAAGTAAAAAGGAACTTTTATATTGGTTCAGATCACTAATATTTTGCGTAGTCTTACGTGGTTCTCAATGCTTTCACCACTAACACGGCTAAGTCGGTTTTCACTGAATCACCAACGCTGAATGCCACATCATGGTGTGGAGATACAGTTGTGGGGGGGTGCTGGGAGTGGGAGTCAAGACAATGATGGGAGCTGTTTCCAGACATTATCGGTATATCATGGGTCGTGCCTTTGAAGATTAGGAGCTGATTGGAGTGACAACATCCAATAAATCTGAATCAGATCTGGGAAACTTTTCCCTTATACAGTTTTTGGGCTATTTGGTTGGACAGGAACAATGCTTGCTTCGAAGGAAAAAGGAGACTCATTTCTAGAATTACTAATTTGTCCAAAGAACTTATATTTTTGGTGTAACTGCAGTATGGACTTTGAGTTTGTTAGGGCTAAGGAGGGGTCCCTTGATAAGCTATTGTAATAGTATCTTGTTGAGTCATCCACTGTTCTGTAGCTTCTTGGTACTTCATAAATAAAACTTGACCTTATCATAAAAAGAGAAGGTTACAACATTATCATCCCCGCATAAATACTCTTGTTGGCTTCTGCGGGAATTTCATTCCTTGATTTTTGCCAGCTGGATATTTGGTTTCACTCCGCCGGATCCTTTTCCACTGTCAATCTTAGATTGGTTTCCTTGGTAAATCTTGATTGATTTGTACCGATCTTCACTGGTGTGTAGTTGACCGGATCTCCATTAGAATATTGCTGTACCTGCATCCAAAACTTCATCATATTAATGACGTAACATTTTAAAGGAAAATATTGTTGTCATCATTAAAATCCTGGAGCTAACAGTGTGATCCATTAGCAGCTCCAACTGCCGTCCCAATGCTCGGGGTAGTAATGACTGAAACATGATTTACTTGCTTTGGTAGGACTCACTGGATAACCGCAACGGCTGAGCTAGGGCCTAGCTTTATGGGATGAAGAGATGTCTTAACAGAAGACTTGCGACTTAATCAACTGTTTGGTATGGTGCTTTCATGTGTCCATCATACCCCTAAAACACACATAATAAACCTTTATGATGTTATCTTTTTCTCCTGGAATTTGAGGACTCTCTAGAAATTCATGCCTTCTCCTCGTGTGCCATTTCGAGTTTCCTTCCAGCATATAGATGTTCTTGTTCTAGACAACCAGAGCGAAGAATGCAATTGCATAGAACGATGTTATTTGTAAACTGTAATGTATTCAGATAATCATTGCCCTTTACTGCAAAAGGGTGGACATGTGAAGTTTCTATTGGGAGTTGAAAAATATGAACTCATGGTGTATGGTTCCACTTTTTATATTGCAGGGAACCTACGAAAAAGGCACAAATGCTGATATTGAAGAGTTTATCTATCAGTTGTTAGATGTCTTTGATGATGGCGTTGTTGGAAGGTAGAACAATAAGCCTTGATATGTGTAAGGCTATGTATGGCTTGGTCCTTCTAGATTTAGTTTTTCACATGTAACTATGGTCTGCTTTAAAAATGTGTCAATTGCCTCTCTTGATCCGTGGGTTAAAATTAAAAAGTCCTACCTAACTTTTTAGTGTAATCAACAATTTCTCCAGCTTAAACTTTATACCTATGAAAACAACTGGCAGAAGTTCTTACTCTAGGTTGGTTGAAGGCATAGAGGATTGTTGGCCATCATGAGGGCATCACGTTTTGGGTAAAAGGGTGGACTAGCTATTTGAAGATTTATATGCTAAACTGCTGTTATATTTATTGAGAATTCTCCCCCTAAAAGTGCTAGCCAAGGGGGTGCAATTGCCAACATCAGTTGAATTTAAAATGAACTCTTTTCACTTTTTCCCATGGATCCCCCCTCCCCCCGAAAAATTCTGTAAGGCGAAGGACTTCATTAGGAAAAAAAAGTATTGTAAAGTGAAGGGTTTCATTAAGGAAAAAAAATACTGTTAGGTGAAAGGAGATTACACGTTTAATGTGAAAATGGAGGGGATGATACACGTTGAGATAGTTTGTGCTCTGTTTTTGTACAGTTGAGGCAATTCTATTTCCTTCCACCCACTAGGAGGACCAGGGAAAACTCATACATTCATTTAATTTTGACCTTGTTTGTATTGAACTGACTTGTGAGCTTCTGACTTTGGACATGTTTCTTAGTTTTTATTTTAATTTTAGTAGTATTTTTCATTCAATTAACAATGAGGTATTTTAGTGACTTGAAAGCTGCTCAGATATCTCAGAATCTCTAGGATATTTTTTTTTCATAACCAAGAATCCCTGATGCCTAGTGGCACATGGTTCAAAACTTGGTCGATGATGGTCTACTATACCCTTCTCCATTTAAATTTTGAACTTTTATCTGTGGCAAATGGCAATGTTCGAAACCATGACGTGTTCTCCCTAAGAAGTACAACCTAAGTTGCTCGGACTCTCCAAAAATGTTGCCGCACCCGTGTCGGATCCTTCAAAAATACATTATTTTTGGAGGATCCAACACGCTCCCGTCGACATTTCTGACGAGTCCGAGCAACATAGAGTACAACTAAGCATGTTTTGCAAACTTTTAGCTATTTTTCCATTCTTGCCAAGTTCTCAATACAAATTTAATCATCAGGATAGTTGGGGAGTCAAACTGTTATTGGTTGTCTTCAATAGTGCTATATTTCCTCTCTAATAATCAACTAAAATAATTAGGAGGAGGGAGGATGGCCGGAGCATTACACTCCATGAAGCAGATGCTAATACTTAATTTTCAGAATGAGGCAACCATGCTGCACCTGTGTTTTACTGAATAGGCTCGTATTTTTTGTTCACTATACTTGAAACATCTGGGGTTGGACTTCTTTTGAAAAGCTATCCCCACTTTTTTGAGGTGCCAGTGATGTAGAATTTTAACTTTGAAGAATGGATCTCCATTGAGAAAAACAAGAGGGAGGAGGTTACAGCTTTATATTCAGGATAGGCAACATAAACACGGGACATTGATTGATAAACATTAAGTAGCATGTACATACACTTGTGGAGAAAATGTAATTGACCATGCCTTTGGCCTTTGGGGAATCTTTGTAGTCTTTTTCTGCTAAATAATATTCTATAAGGGAAGAGAAATGGATTCTTCTTTGATTGCTCTCCATGACCTAGTAGCTGTCTTTTTTTGTTTTAGAGACCTAGAAAGCATCCTTGTAAGCTGATTTGGATATGCAGAGGATCTAACATAGGTCAATACATGATAATTGGAAACGGCATATCATCTGGCATTAGATGATGTTATGTTTCTCTTATTTCAGTAATTATTGATTTATGTCAGATGAGAGGTTCATTTCTTCCTTTTTCTCTTTTTTCTTTATATGGAACACCTATCATGTGTAATGAGAAGCTTTTTCTTCAGTTTATGAGCTTGACTACCTAAACTTGGATGTCAAATGGATTCATTGAAGCTCTGGTAAAATAAAGTCAGCCAGTTTGGTTTTAAACATTTAATCTTTTATTATCGTTAAACATAGTTTTGGATCCTTTGGATCCACTTTTTCTCGACCTCTTTTGCCCCAAAGCAAAATAAGAAAGAAATGGCTCTTATGGTGTGCCTTGAAAGAAAGGTTTCTCTGTAGGAGGCCGAAGGGGGAAATGGAAATAAGGCGGAAGAACCAAAGAGATTCGGTGGGAGGCTCGCGTAGTTTGTTACGTCTTCTTCATATAGATACCCGTACTATTGAATACCAAAAAGAGAGAGATAAAAGAAAAACTAGCAGTATTGTTTTCTCCTTTATGGTGGTAAATACATCAACTGGAACCAACTTGCAGATCGGATCTTGAAGCTTTCTTGACTGAAGTACTCAAAAATATATCCTCTCATGAGAGTCATCAATCTGAACCTAATTCAGAAAGAGAAGTTCTCGATATTTTTCTCAATGCAGCAAATTTAACAACGGATGATACAAAAGGTGCTGAAGGTTGTATGTCTTTCGAGGAATTTAGAAGCTGGTGTGCCCGTCTTCCATCAGTAAGGAAGTTTCTCGGAACTTTGTTGTCTCCACGTGATTCAGGTTTCTGCTTTACTGTCAGCTTGTGTTTGATACTTCTGCATTTCCACATTTTTTTTTGTCATTTGTAGCTTCTCTAAGAGGAGTTTCTTTTCTACATATTGGACTTTGCATACTGGGTGAATTTCAGTGGACTTAAATTTTTACCTTTTCTATTGAGTTTACGTTACTTTTATATTCGCTGAAGCTTCTATGGAGACTATGCATGATACTGGCTTTTCTATGTAATAGATATTACTTGTATTTTCTCTGAAACTTACATGTCATTATGCATAATGCTGGAGTCCTGTTAATGTGCTGTAGTTGTTATGGGTATTCTCGTAAAAAGATTTCTGGTAAGCGGTGTCAACAAAAAAATAAGAGAACAAATGAACAATTCACTGTAAATTGTAACGATATCATATTAAAAGAAACAATCTAGACTATATTAGTACTGCAAAATAATTTAAACATATCGCCAGTGGCATATCTAGGTGGGGGCCTGGTTTCACATGCGCCCATAGTCCCCTCACTACATCATGTATAGGAATGCTATATTTTCCAAAAGGTAATTAAATATATATTTGTATGCCCAAGCTCAAAAGTGTGATATGGTGCAATGGTCATTGGGTACACCTCTAAGTGAGGTCAGGGTTCAAATTCTATTTTTTGCATTTTTTTTTTCTAGAATTGGGCTCACCCACGGGATGGGCATGTCTGGTGTCCCCTTTTTAATTGAGTACGTTTTTCTTTCTTTTGTGTTTAGTTTATTCTTTCAAATTTTCCAAGGATGACACACTGAAATTCCTATACTCCTTTTGTTGTTAAGATTTATGTAATTAACCCAAATACGTAAATTAAAATCAGTCGCAATAGAGAATATAGCATATAGACAATGGGTTCAACTGATCCCGACATTTTGACACGCAGTATAGATAACAACAATAACAACATAATACCCAGTGTACTCCCACAGTGGGGGCACACAATATATATACATATGTAAAAAAGTAACTATGTTTTAAAAAAAGAATTTTTGACGCCATAGTTCCAAAAGGTAATGGATTCAATGGTAAGAACCTAACGGTTTAACCCATCAAACTTATATCTCCACCTCCTAGTAATAGTGCAACCATCTTATTGAATTCATTGATCCTCCTGCATATTGCTCTACAAATTTTCATTTTTTAATTTGTATCTTGCTAACCTCATTAGAGATGCTTTTAAATAAATCCTTTTCATTTTGAGACACCAAAAGGAGCTGTAGCATAGTAATTTAATTGATCGTTAAGTGTAAGATGATTAGGATTTGATTCTTTGTGACCATGACATCACTTACGACCACTCTAGCTTATTGTTAGTTATACACATTTCCGTTTGTGTACATAAGTCTAGTTGTTTTTTGTATTCCTAATATTCATTCCCCACCCCCACCCCCACCTCCATGGCCACCTGCCCCTCCACCCCCCGCCCAACCAAAATGAAAAATAGCACGGTGAATCATTTTCACAGTTGCAAAGCTGTAGTCAAGCTAGGTGGTAAGCAGTGTTTACTAATGTATTAGTATTCTTTTTGCAGGCTCTGAGGTTCCTATGCTAGTATGCCCAGAAAATATTGATCCTGCTGTTATATTGTTAAGAAAGGAATATGCTTGGCATATAGGTGGAGCCCTCCCACACGATGAGCTGCATGAATGGAGACTTTTGTATCACAGCACAGTACATGGTCTAAGTTTCAGCACATTCCTGGGGAACATTTCGTGAGTGGCTTCCTTCTAGATTAGAAATGATTTTCTTATTGATATCCTGGAATTATTAGAAATACTCCCTCTTGATAACTACCAGTCTCTTTGTTCCATTAAGATCTTTAAATTAGTTATAATAAGGTAAAAAGAATTTCTAATTTTTTGGAGGTCGCCAGCAATCAGCATACCCTTAATGCTGAGGAATACAACATTACTATTTTTTTTTTTAAAAAAAAGGTAAAAAGAATTTTTGGGCAGTGACCTTGTTTCCACGATTACGTGGTGCTTGACGGGAAACATTACTCAGCTTATCAGACCACTGAATATGCCATTTAGCCTTGATAAGTTTCAAGAATCACTCATTATTTTCTTCGATAACCTGCATAACTGAGTCTCGAACCAACCAAGAAAATAATAAGGTGTCTATAACACAACACGAGTCCAGGGATGACTTGAGAATTTGTTGTTGAAGACTTGAAATGGCTAGTGACAACCACAAAGAAATGTCATTCATTTGGCTGCACGGATCCCACCACAGGATTCACAGCATACCATATTGCATGTAACCTTGTTCTGAGTAGCTAAATGATAAATTTGGGTGCAACTTATGCATAAATGCCTTTCTCTGTCTGAGTGCTCTTAGTATCAATTTTTTTGCCAGTTGTAATCCAAGTATTTACTTCCTACTTGAACTGCAGAAATGACAAAGGACCAACTTTATTGATAATAAAAGACAAAGAAGGCTATGTTTACGGAGGTTATGCATCTCAGCCATGGGAGAGGCATGCTGACTTTTATGGGGACATGAAGTCTTTCCTCTTCCAGCTATACCCAAAGGCATCAATTTACCGTCCTACTGGAGCCAACTCTAATTTACAGTGGGTAAGTTTCTGAACTTTTTTTTTTGGAGAAATTTCTGAACATTTTGGTATGAGTCAACTTTATCCATTTTAGCTGTCAAAAGAAATAATGGATGCACTTGGTATCATTGGAGAAGACCTCTCTGTTTTTAAAACTTCAAAGTTCTTCCAATCCTCCAAAATTTCATTTTTACTATTATCCTGCTTGCTCTTCGTTTCTCAAGCTGCAACTCATTGCTACTTGCTACTGGTTACTAATTGCCCAAGAATAGTGAGTGATCAATCTCACTTCAACCAGCAGTGACCAAGATCCTTGACGGATTTTGGATGTTGAAGCTTTGGGTCAGTCATTTTCTCATGCCTTCTGAGACTTGGACAGAGAGAAATGTATCAACATGTTTTCACGTTCTCTCAGTACTGTGGTGCTAATTTTCCTGGTGCATGTAAATTCCTTTAGCCTGGATGTTCAGATGTTGAAACAATAAATACTTGCAAACTGCAATTTTATTTATCGACTATTGAACTACTACTAAGATATTTAAGCTCTTATCTTTCTGCAGTGTGCTGTACATTTTAGTTCTGAGAGCATTCCCAATGGCATTGGTTTCGGAGGACGAGCACACCACTTCGGCTTGTTCATCTCAGCTAACTTTGACCAGGGTCATACTTTCACCTGCACCACCTTTGGCAGTCCTTGCTTGTCAAAGACCCACCAAATCTATCCAGAAGTGATAGAATGCTGGGGAGTTGCGATAAAAAGATCTCAAGATAATCAGGATCGACTTCAAGGTACCGTGTTAGAAAGATTTAAAGAGGATCGTCATATGCTTAACATGGTTGGACTTGCAAATTCAAGTGAGTGATGTTGCTCCTATACTTGCTTCTTCTGCTCAATTCGCACTTTTTGGCATGCAAATTCGAGAGTTTATTGTCTCGCGTGTAATTTAATAATGCATTGTGTTGTTATAGTGAAAAAGGGTGTAAACTGAATAGATGCTCAACCCCGTGATTGCGTAACTACATCTAGAGTGTAATCTAAGGTTTCCGCGATCATTATCTATCCCTGGAGTCTTGGCAAATTTCGTCAAGCCATTCTCCTATCGTTGTTAATAGTAATTGTCATTTTTGATGTATTGTTGGCTATGCGGATTCAGCAAAATGTTATTCTTCTTGAGGCGATTTCAATAGTAAAGTGCCTTATCCTGTTGATCAAGTAGTTAGTTGAGAACTTGAGATAAAAAATGAAACAGAAGGATTTTCATGATTGTGATTTGATGTGTTACCGTATCATTCTCTTTGGGCTGATATTTTTGAATGGAGGGTATTACGAAAACAGCCTTCTATTTCAGGAGATAGTGATAAGATATGTATCTATTTTACTTTTCAAAGTGAAATTTCACGAGGTATATTGATGGTGTTACTATATCATTCTCCAATAGTACTAATATAACATCAAGGGATAACTCATCCTAAAATTTATGTTTAAGGTGGAATACAATCTTAGAATAACATGTTAAGAAATAACTTGTACTCCGACCAAACAATGCCATAAGGATGGTGTGTCCAAAGTCTGAAAACAACATATTTTCGATCACTCCGCCCGCTCATAATAAACAAATGCACATTTCCCATAAGTTCAAAAACTAAAATTGGTTCACAAAATTCCAAATTTAAACCATAATAAGATAAAATCAAGTCTACAATTCAGCAAACATCACTTCTCATAACAACAAAAAGACGACATTTAAGTAAAAAATCGAACAGACCCATTTCAGTACCCACCATGACCTCCACGTCCAGCGAAACCTCCACGTCCGCCACCAAATCCACCAATGGGTGCAGCAACAGCCAGTGTCTGCTCTTCCTTGAGTACAAGACCAGGTAATTCACTCATACCCATTGAAGCAAGCAAGTCAATAGTCTCCTTATCAACTTCAATCCTCTCAGTATTAATAGCAGATTCATCTGGAACAAAGTCCATACGGCGTTCTCTCTCTTCCTCTTGTAGCTTAAGAGAAATGCCTCTAACGGGACCCTTTTGGATTCGCTTCATAAGATGAGTGGAGAATCCAGCAATCTTGTTGCGGAGACGCTTGGATGGGATGATAGCAACTTCTTCGAGAATCTTCTTGTTTGTGTGGAAATCTAAGGTCATTTTTGAGTAGTAACGTTCGATCACTTGGCGTGAAGATTTCTTCACCGTTTTTGTACGGACGCGACCCATGGCTGGTTACCGGAACGCCGGCGGTGGGAGGGGGCGGTGGGAAGAGGAGGGGATTCGAGCTGTGTACGGAGGAGGAAGGAGGAGAACTAGGGTGAATGGGGTTGCTCTAGGGTTTAAAGATGAGCATTTGGGAGAGAAAATGACAAAAATAGTTCCTCAAATTTGTGATAAGTTCAAAGTAGTCCCTGATTATATTCTTGAGAAATTTTAGTCCTTTACGTTTGCTAAAAGTGAACACTTTTGATCTATAATAAATTTTTAGCAAACTCTGATGGTAAGTAGTGGCGTTGACGAGTCGGTTTGGATTGATTATTAGCTAAAATTAAAATTAAAATTAAATTAATTGAGTCAATTTTAAATTCTCAAAACTAAACCAAACAAATTGTAATATACATTTACGATTTAGTTTGGTTCGATTACTAATCATACATAAAAATAAAAATGACGATATATTCAAAATAGAGAAAAAGTGACAACAATTCATTCAAAATAAAAAATAGTTAGAACAAATGATGTTATAGAACTTTTATCACTAAATTTACCGTGAATAAAATTCTAAAATTCATCATTTTTGGCTTGGAAGGGAGAAGTGGTGACATTTTCAAACTTACAATATTTGTCATAGACATTCATATACGTGAAATCAATAAGATAAATACTCTCATCATGAGCATTTATGCTTTCATAATATTAAAAATTAAAATTTAATTAAAACGTATATAAGATTTTTAAAACAAGTCCAAAACCAAATTAAACCAAACATTATCGATTTTTTAAAAACTAAATCACATCAAATTTGAATAAATTGCTTATTTAATTGATTTAATTCTTTTTAATTTAAATTGATTTTTATCCAAATCGTAAACATTCCTATAGTTATAAAATATAGTAACATGAACTTATAATTGAAGGTGTAGTTATAAATATAAAAGTACCACAATAACTCAAGAATATTTAGAGGACTATTTTAAAGTTACCTCCAAATATATCACATTTTCATTTTACAATTATACTTTAAATCGTAGCTAAATTTTAATATCAATTAAAAAGAATATGGCTAGCTGATCCAAATTTTACTTTTTAGAATTAAGGAAAGTGAAAATCTATTTTAACCAAGTTTCTCAAAAGCAAAAAGTGTGTACTTTCAAGAGTTGGAGGTATTTAACAAATTTTAGTAGAAAAATAAAATGCCTTTAAATAAATGTAAAATAAGCTAATTTTAAAAGTTTAACATAATTCACGTGATTGGCTTCAATGATCAGGCTGAGGCTAGACCAAACCCAATTCCTACATCGTCTAGTGGTTTAGGACATCTCTCTTTCAAGAAGGCAGCAGGGATTCGAATTCCTCTGGGGGTAGCGTACTACGAAAGGAAGTTGATCATGGATTGCCAATAAGTCGAAAATGGATTCTTCCTGGGTCGATGCCCAATACATCTCAAGATCTGATTTTTTTCTTTTTATAAATTTTCATGTGCTATCATATTGTCAACAACAACAATAACATTACCCCAATACCTCAAAGGCTTCCGTCCATTGCGAGGTAAGGAGAGGTTAGATGTACGCAGCCTGACCCCTATGTTTAAAAATATAGCGTGACTATTTCCGGATGACCCATGATGAGTGTCAAAAGTTGCATTAACTAACTGCTATTTCATAATTGAAAGAACGCAAACAGTTTAAAAAGTCATTTTGCTATCATATTATCATGTTCAAAAAATAATAAAGATCAAAATTAGTTTAAATATACTCCAAATAAAAGATGTAAAATTCTATTTCAGTTGTCATGCTTAGTAGAAATAGTTAATTCAAAATTATTACTGTACTGTTATAAAAAGTTAAGATATAATTAGATATTTTTTTCTCATTTACCCTTAGTATTAATTGTTCTTAAATAAACTAATAAATATCGAGTACTTAACATAAAAAATGCCTAAAAGTAAAGAATACATACAATACATAATGTTATGATTTTTTAGATTAGCTCATCCTTGATTTTATTTATTAGTGTAAATAATATTAATGATTTTAAATCACTTCAATAAGATAGTACTAATCAACATGCTGGTGTAAATTGATTTCCTATATAAAGAAAGAAAGAAAATACTTTAATTTTATAACACATCTCATGTCTTCTAGTGGAATATAAATTGGTTCCCAAATAACCTTATCTTTATCTCAAAATATCAATATATGTTGCTCCTCTCTCCATCTTTATCATCTTTATCTGACTCCTATATTATTTTAGCATGTTCAATAATACTTATTAATTTTATGAAATCAAGAGATAATTTTATACTTAATTTCTAATTTACTCTTGTCATTAATTATAATTATTTTCTTATTATATTTTTCAAGACATAATATTTATTATATTCAAAAGGCACTTTGATAAAAATTACTCCATAATTTACTACTCCTTCTATCCCATATTAACTAAATTTATAAGGTAATGCACACATATTAAGAAAAACATTGAAAGACAAACTTTACATCATACTTTTCACTATTGCCCTTTATAAAATCATAAATATATAGTATAATTTATTTTCTAAAAAATGTAAAAGTTCAATAAATGAAAGGGCAAATATGAAAAAAGTTTCAAACATTCATCTTGAAATATGAAAAATTC
>JAOTQJ010000002.1:20149358-20160216 GCA_025642045.1 Solanum sejunctum
ATAGTGTATCGATCATATGAAAATAACTTTCACAATTTTTTTTTATTTTTTTTTTTGGGGGGGGGGGGGGGTTAGGAGGTTAAAGTGGGTTAAAAGTTTTTTACCCAAATCATATTTGACCAAATCATATTTACTTATATTTTATATGGATGGATTGTGATCTAATACATTTTGGCTCAATCCATATTCAATCCATCCAAATCTGATCCACCTATTTGCCGCATCGAATGTAAGATGTGGATTGATAAAGTGTACGTTAGCAGGTACCTACGTATTGACAAGCCTGCCATCTAGAAGATTTGGTAACATCACCTTCTATGGCTTTTTTCATTTCCTTACTTGCTGCGATGATAATATCTTTCTTTTCGGCCTTTATGACTTCATGACTGTATATTGGATCAGGTTAGCTAATTGTGGCGCATAATTAGGAAAAGGGAGTGGTGTTTTAAAATTGCTAGTTTTACTCGCTAGGAGTGCTTCTGTATAGTTGCCCCTAATTAGAATTGTCATGCTACGTTGTTATATTATAGTTTAAGCATAAGTTGTTGAAGTGAGGTTAAGCAAATAATGGCACGCTCTGTACAAAGTCAGGTACTATACCAGGCGCGAAGGTCTAGTTCTTTTGGAAACATTGGATTGATCAATACACTGCTCACGGGTATAGTCGAGATCCCAAAAATTCCTAGTTTGGAAAAAGCATAGTAAAGTGAGGAATCAACAAACATTTTCTAACTTATTTGTATTAGCAGATAGGAGAGGGTGTGTAATACCTTTATAGTTGGAGACTCGCATGTCGCATAAGGCAAGGATATGTTGATCATCTTTCAGCTTTTCAAAAAATGCACCGTCGGTTTCAGCAAAATTTCCCCATAGAGTCGAAGTTATATGCTTCCATGGTAAATTTCTAGATATTTGAGTATTGTAAATACACGACCAATTTTTATCGATGGCGGAAAATAAACAAATGAAACTTACAGTTCATTTGTAACAACAATGTTGCAACGTTTGCTTTCGTTTTTTACGAGGGGATAGACCATCAGTAACACACAGACTTTGATAAAGGTAATGTAAATTATTGTAAGCTATTATGTATTTGCGGTTCAAAGTAATCGATAAGGTGTGTAAACGGTTACCGAATATGGCTCTATTCGCCAATTTCTCTGTATGTTTCATAGATAAAAAGTCATCAGAGAATTTTTTTTAACGATACTTTTGTAATGACCTCCAAGGTCATTTTTGACATTTTCAATCAAACTATCATTTTGTCCATCTCGAAAGTGCCTTGGGTCATTTTTGATCAAGTCTAAAAGTCAAATTTTGAAAACCTTGTAAAAAGCTAGAGTTTTGCGGGAAAAAAAGAGTTTTAAAAGGTTTAAAGTTGAAAATTTTGAGTTTTGGGATCATTTTGAGTTTCATGTGTCGGAATTTGATTCCGTCAGTTCTGGAATATCGAATCTTATATAGGAGAACTTGAATAACTGAATTTGGAGTTAAAACGGAGATTTTAGGCCCAAAGTTGCATTTTTAGTTCATTTTGGATCATAAGTTTGACTTTGGTCAACATTCGGAGTTCGGAGGCTCGGATTAAAATTTCGCCAGTTCCAGTGATTCCGAATGATGAAGCTAAAGCTAGAAATGACTTCACTGTAATTTTTAAAGCTTCTAAGCATATTTTAAGTTTTTGAGTCCGAAACTAGTTTAAATGATCATTCTCGGGTTTGGGGCCAAGGAGGTTCCAAATTTGAATTCTGATTGTTCCATTGAGTCTGAAACAACATTTTTGGTAGGATTACATGTTTGGTTTGTGTTCATGGGGTTCCGAACAAATACCGAAGGTCCAGTTCTTGATTTTTTTGAGTTGTGTGATTTGCTGGTGCAGCTGACTTCTGGTGCCACCTATTTATACACTGCGTTCACGGAGGTCTAGCGTGGGCGACCTCCGCATTTGCGGAGCACTGTGAAGGGAACATCCATGTTTGTGGATTGAGTCCTCACATCTGCGGAGGCTTCGAGGAGTTAAGGCTTCGCGTTCACGGAGTACATAAAATGCCTGAAAAGTGTCTAGTTATTAAAGATGTGTTTAAACCCTTTTCCACCATTTTTGATACTCTAAGCTTCATTTTAAAGAGGAACTTCAAGGTTTTTCAAGGAAAATCGATTGGGTAACTATTTTCTGACCTATTTCGTTGATTTCTATTGATTAATTAGTGTTTTTAACTTATAATTTGGGATTTTAATGGTGGAATTTGAGGATTACTCGAACATTGATGTCTAAACTTTAGTTGACGATTCCTCCCTCATCTTAGCTCCATTTTCTAAACGGTTTTCACCGTTTAACTCCTTGTTGCTTCAGAAATATTTCCATGCACTAATTTTCAAAATCCATCTACTTTGTTGGGCATGAAATCTTTTACTATTTTGCCCTTTTCATCCGAATCGAATGATTTTAGTGTCATTAGATTTATATGTGATTGTGATGTCATATTTGAATAGATATCAGTGATTTGGAGTATCGTAGAAAGGGGAAAGCTAAGGATTTGATTTGATTCGGGATTTCATCTAAGGCAAGTGGACTTCTAACCTTTTGTTAAGTATGATTGAACCTTGTATGCTCTTATATTTATGAAATTAAGTATTTGAAGTCACAAATTTGGGGTAGATTGCACCATTCTAGGCCTTAATTGTTGAGTTCGATTTGAGCATGGTGGATGTTGTTACTTTCACTTGTGCCTTTATTGGGAAATTGTATACTATTTGTTGTTGATCTTAATACTGTGATGATGTTAGAAGTATATTATGAATACTTATGCACTTGGGAGTTCTCGATTCGATTATATATATATATATATATGCAATTTCTTTATATGTTTGCTTGATGATCCATTGAAAATGAAAAGCCAAAAGAAAATGATTCTGGCTAGTGAAAAAGAAATAAAACCCCGAAAGGAAATAGTTCCAGCTAGTGAAAAAGAAGAGAAAGAAAAGGAATGAAAAGCCGAAGACAAATAGTTCCAGCTAGTGAAAAAGAAAAGAAATGAAAAGTCGAAGGAAAGTGGTTCTGACTAGATATGAAAGTAAATTTCGAAGGAAAATGGTTCCAGTGAATACATGGTCCATGAGTGGACCCATGGGTTCTATTCTGACATGATTAGCGGACATGTATTGTAGGACATACATACATTATGATTATTTGACATTGCATTGCACTATTCACATTTTATGACATTCACTTCATCTCATATCAGTACTCCTTACCTAATATTTATATTTGATTGGCTTTGAGGCTCGATATCTATTATACTCTTTTGATTTATGCATCTATTGTACATTCTGAGAGGTGATGCTATGTAATGAGCTTTTATTGATATTCTGGGACTGTTTATATTGTATATCTATTGTGCTGCGACTTTCTGAGTGCAAGTTTGTAGTTCCGTGGTATGTGGTTTGGAGTTGAGGAGTTACTTGTGTTCTTCATTGCTTTACTCTAGGTTAGTTTCTATTTCGTGAGTACCTTGTGGTTTGGTGCTCACCATTTGCTACATTTTGTAGATTGTGAGCCCGGTCCCCCTTATTAGCTTCCTTCATTTTGGGATCGAGCATCAGGATCACTGCTAAGGTAACTGTTTGTATCTTCAGTAAATATTTTACGGATAATTAGGAAATCAATAAATATTTTAAAAGATCTAACAGAAAAATCTTTTAAAAGTCCAGAGAACAGGTTCGGGTTCACATTTCCACTTCGAGAAGGTTTTACGCACTCGAAATGGCCGCTAAATGCGGTTATCCGGCGATTAAGTGTTGACTAATTTTAACTAAAAAAGTTGACTGATTTTAAAATTTTTTTAATTTTTTTTTTGTAAAGACTTTTGACCTAATTTGAAAAGATTTGACTAGACTCAACTAAACTAAAAGCAATTGACTAAACTTAAAAATCGACCAAATTTGAAAACTAAACTAAAATGATGAAATAACTCTTTTTTATTTTTATTTATTTTTATTTTTTATATATTTTTCTACTTCATATTTTTTTATTTTTTAATGAAACCAATTCTCAAAATAAAATGAAAGTAACAATTTGACTTACTGGGAATTTAATTAGATTGAAACCAATAATAAACAAATGTTAGCATTCAAACAAGCAGAGACATGTAAACAAATAAAAGAGAGAGTTGAAGTGATCTTGGGCCTTTATCTCATTGCGACTTTGAGTCTTATCCTTGTATGGTTCATCCAAAAAGTCTTGATCCACTTCCTTATAGTATCTACTATAGACTAGGCTGACTCAAAGAAACGAAAATGTGGGCCTTCATGGCTCAACAAAAATGCAAATGAGAGAGTCCGAAAATGGCTCGGAGCGTTGTTCATGCAAAGAAAGAAAATTGCGAATTAGTAAGAGGTACATATGAATCATATTAAAAGCTGATTTAAACCTTTTAAGACTCAAAACAATATAAACTGAACAAACATAATTTGAACGTGATGGCTGAGGCTATATCCAAATTAAACAGAACTGTGCTAATGCGAGATTTAATCAAATATGGAGTCCAAAACTTGTAATTTGAAACACACATGCAAAGAAGCTATTCAAACAGCCATATTCAATAATGCAGAAATAGGGAACAGACATATAGGAAACAACCTTAAACTTCATAGAGTTATTTGGTAATACAAAACAAAGGCTCAGTTTATGACTTACATTTTTACCTAAACTTATTACTGGTAAGTTAACAACAAAGCAAGGAGATATTAACGACACCCTCAATGGACTTAAGAAGGACAACACTACTCAGTTTTTATTGATAAAGAAGCATTCAAAAGGCTTGAGATTTAGAACTAATTCTCATACTCTTAATGTACTAGAAGAATACCAGATGTAGAAGTAGAAACATCCCAATTCATCTTGAAACAAACATTAACTTAAAACCACAACGAAGCCAGGGCAACAAACCAGGTTCGTAATAGAGAAGACAGATATGGAAACATTCGGAGCATGCTAAACTAAACATAGATTAAAACGACAATAAAGAGCAAAGATTGAAATAAAACTCCAGATTCCTACAGACTTGTTTTGATAGGAAAAACTTAAGCGCATACTAACTTGTGAAGCCCAAAGATTGTGGGCAAGCCAATTTAACCCTTGAGGTACATTAGGAAAGACGAAATCCCCAAGTTTGAAAGATTTGGCATTCTAAAGTGGGATTGAAACATAATTTGTAGCAATTTTAATATCGTAATCAGTATCACAGCTACAGCTATTCGAAACTTCAAGGCTGATTGTACAGACCTACAACATTCGAGTTTCTACACGGTGTCTCAATTTGGCTGTATAAAATCTAAAACGACGGTCATCTAATTTTAAAAATCAGAATAGCTGAGTCAGAAGCAACTGGATTGATACCGTTACATCACTATCTTGGCGACTTAAGCTTAGCATTTTTAGATGACAGCGACGATGAATAAGATACTCAGCAGAACCAGAATATTTTCCACATAACAGCATATATTTGGAATCACAACACCTCAAATCAAATACTCAACATATAACGCGCAGAACCAGTGAAGGCTGGCCATTTCAGGTGTCAGTAGTCAAATAAATTTGGGATAAAACAGCTGGGACAACATAGAGCACAAACGAAACAACAAATATGAACCTATTGACTCCTAAAAATCATCTTAACAATAGTTAACGACATCACAAGCAATCCCATGAATATATTAACAACTGAACGACAGCAGCATCACAACATCAAGTTCATCATAACAGAACATTTTTAATCAAGAATGAGCCAAATGCCAATGTGAACATCCTCGACAAACATTTTCAGTCATCATACACGAGACTCGAATGAACAACGGGATTGGGTTATTACCTTTGTCGGGTCAGCGAACTGGGACAACGAGCTTAACAATGAACTTCGACACCACAAACAGAGCTTATTTCGGATTCTTCGACTCAACGACCAGATGCATTTTTTCAGAAAATCAAACGGCTATCGAATCAGTCCAGTTTTTCTCCTCTGGTTTTTAATTCTTTATCCTCTTCTATGAATGCCTCTCTCTCTGTTTTTCGAAATCCCCCCTAAATCGAAGAAAGAGAGGGATTATAAAGGTGAAAATAGAGCAACGGCTCTATTCGACAGGGAAGTATGGATTTCTTGATTTTGCAGGCACACGTGAGGTGGTGCGGTGTCAGCTTTGACAGAAGGATGATTTGTGTGATCTGAAGTGAACGTTGTTTTGTCAGAGACAAACAACGTCGGTCGGTTTTTGGTCTCAAATGGAGAAGAAGAGTGAGAGTGAGGAAGCGTGAGAATGGGAGAGGGTCTGCGCTGGTTCTGGTTTCTCTGGTTTTTGGCTTGATCTTAAGAATAAGGGGAATGGGGAGGTGGCGTTAGGGTTTGGGATGAGGAAAAGAAAAAAAACTAAAGAAGAAGAAGATGGGGTCGTGGGAAAGGGATAAAATGGAAATTAGGGGCGCATGCGATCACGCGCCAGTCTTTAATTATTTTTTTATTATTATTTTTTTTTTTTTGGAAATAATGGTATAAAAATCGTTGAAACAAAAATAGAACTCGATGATTAATTTGACACCGTGAAGGGTAAAAATTGGGTGTCAACAAGGACTATACATTGAGACTTGTATTTCATTTGATTATTCTGTATTTAGAGGCTTGTACATGTGACACCAGTTCTGGGAAGGTTGTAGTTTTGATTTTTATGCCTATCTATCCTATTTAGACTGTTTATCTTCTGCACTATTATTATGTTGAGTTGTTTAGGGGTTGAATCACCTTGGTGGGTTAGGTGATTGCCATCGCACCCATTTTTCGGATTGTGACAACTTCATGATCAGATTCCTCTATGATTGTGTTATCTGTAATGGATAGTTTAACTTCTTTGTGCTCCGATGTGTAGTTGGAGTTGACGCAATTCAATCAGTCATTAGCAATGGTATTTGTCTCCACGGAGTCCCTCTATGTATCGATTTGCTTATTGAACAGTGTTACATGCAGCTTTGTCCCCTATTGATGGCATTCAAGATGCAATCAGGAAAGTAGATTGGAACAGTAGCATTTAAAAGTGTTAATAATATTACCTCGTCGTCAACTAATATTATTGTTTGGTGAGTGCTTTCATGACGTGAATTCTTGCGTGGAATTACTGATCCCTTGAGAATAACTAATACGCGCATCACCCAATCAGTGGAGTGTTTTGGGATCTTGTTAATGGGGACGCTTTGATTTGAAAGTTCAATTTCACTCGCCATAGGTGCAGCATCTGAAAAGTTATAAATACAGAGGAGAGAGTGTGTAAAATTAGTACCAATAAGTAAGTATTTACGGAAATTGTATTGACAACAGGGTGCCACCAAGCTGTCTAGGAGTACAAATAAGCTGGCAGATACCACCAAGTTGTCCAGAAGGAGGACAACTAAGTTGGAACTTTGCGTAAACTGTATAGAAAATAGAGTAGGACCAAGTTATCCAAAAGAAGGGTATACAGGTTGTCCAGAAAGTTGGCAGCAAAACCTTCCAAGTTTTAATCGAGAACATGATTCCAACAGTGTAATTCGACTTTGACGACGGCAAACAATATTTGCCTCACAAAACAGAGAAAGAAGATAAGAAAATTAGGAAAAATGTTATACTGTATATGAAGGAGTTTATGGGAGAGGGGATCTGCATTGATTGATATATATAGGGAAATTTCAAAAGTTGCATCGGTTGGGAAAAGGTCGAACTTGTCGCAGTTGTAGGGGAAAGTAGTGTCTGGTCAATTTAGCAGAGAATTACTTTAAAGTTTAGGTATTTTTAAGTGAGGGAAATTACATAATTTAAGAGTTATTTTTTTAAGCTAGGGGTATTAACGTAATTTAACTTTAAATTTTTGGAGTTCATGCTTTTACTGGAACTAGATTCACCGGATGTGCATCACACGTGTATGGCTGCTCTTTAGACTGATTAATTGTGAGTAGTATCCATGATAATGATTAATTTGATGTTTGTTCTCTAAGTGTTCGTTAACAATAATATCTCTTTCAAAAAGTGTATTTGGATTGTTTTCATCCACCCAAATAGCAGCAAATTGATTCACTTCAATATGTAATATCAATAAATACGCTTGCTTTAATTCATTCATATTACAACAGCAACACAGCATACAACAAATGAAAAATTGTTAATGCAGTGAGTATGATCGTCAATCGCACTATGCACCTTACTATTTGACTGGCATGAGTTACTGAAGCTCATATTGAAATTATCACCTCCTCTGAAACCATCTAAAGCTTCGTCTTTATATGCTTGATCTCACATTAAGCCTAGTAGCAGCCTTTTGACCCAGAGACTTGGCAGCCTGAGACCTGTATGAGATCCAAATGTTGCGTATTTCTTAAGTGATATGTAGATCAAACAGGGCCTCAACCCAACTACGAATAAAGTGTTCTTACCTGTCAGGTGTAAATATGCGGCATTTTTCTTCTGGGTGCTTGAAATTGTTCGCTTTCTAAATGAAATTGTAAAGCCTGTGTATTAAGGAAAGTTGATCGACATAGTGTAGAAGAACCCTTGATTAATTAATTAAGGTGTCGTCTTGGCTAAAAATATGTAGCAGAACATACCTATTCATATATTGAAGAATTAGGATGTCTGACAGGAGATTTTTCTTTTTCTTTTTTTTGCTTAGAAGTTCTGCAAATATTACATTCATGAAGAGAAATGCACATTACCCGTAGTTTCAAAACACCAAACTAGTTCACAAAAAACCCATATATAAACCACAATTGGATGAAATCAAGTCTACAATTAAGTAAACATTACTTCTCATAACATCAAAAAGAGGATATATTTAAGTAAACAAATGAACAGGCCCATTTCAGTACCCACCACGGTCGCCACCAAATCCATCAATGGGTGCATCTATAGCCACTCTCTGCTCTTCTTTGAGTACAACACCAGGTAATTCACTCACACCCATTAAAGTAAGCAAATCAATAGTCTCCTTATCAACTTCAAACCTATCAGTATCAATAGAAGATTCATATGAAACAAAGTCATACGACGTTCTCTCTCTTCCTATTGTATCTTAAGTGATCGCCTCTAATGGGACCTTTTTGTATTCGCTTAATCAGATGAGTGGAGAATCAAGCAATCTTGTCGCGGAGACGCTTGGATGGGATGATAGCAACTTGTTCGAGAATCTTCTTGTTTGTGTGGAAATCTAAGGTCATTTTTGAGTAGTAACGTTTGATCATTTGGTGGGAAGATTTCTTCACTGTTTTTGTACGGACACGAGCCATGGCTGCTTATCGGACTGGCCCAGGGTAGGGGTAGGGGATGTGTGAAGGAGGAGAACTAAGGTCTCACGGGAGATCGTGTTCTCTGTTTGGTGATTTTATAAAGAGAGAAGCGTGAAGTTGCATATGTTGACGTTGGTGGTTGTTCAGAATGTCATAGTTGAAAGTGGTGATTCTTGTGAAGCAGTGCGTAGCGTGTAGGAATTGGTAATGCAGCATTGGTTTTAATTAGAGTTTTTTTTAAGTTAGAGGTATTTTAGTTATTTAATTTTTATGTTTTTGAGTTCATGCTGTTAAAGTAAAATATAGAATATAGATATAGATATAGATATGGATAGATATAGATAATTTTAACTATAAAAAGTTTAAGTACATTAAAAAGATTAGATAATCTATTTTATATGTTTGTTTGAATTTGAATCATGATAGTTCATAGATTCACCCACTTCATTAGTTGCTAATTAACTCATTATATTTTTCTTAACTATTTTTTTCTTCTCTTTAGAAATAGATGCTTGAGCCGATAATTTTTTGGAAATAATCTCTACTACAACGATGTAGTGGTAAGGTCTACATACTCTATACCCTCTGCAGACCTACTTTGTGAAATTAGACTAGGTACATTGTTGTTGTTATTGTTGTATCAAGTCATAAGATAGATACGATTACAGAGAGATGTTATAGAAATATACCAGAAGACATTATCATGGAGAGTGATTAATATCTCCTTGTTCTAGCCTTATCTTATCACAATTGTTGCGGCGGAAAGGCGAAGAGAATTATATGATAACCTTAGTGAGTGAAGGGAGGATCAATTTATAGAGATTCAGATTTAATCTTGAACATCCGTCAAATAACCAATCTAACATGCGAGATTTCTTTTTCATTAGACATTAATTGTAGACATTATATTAATAGGGTCACATTTAAAATAATAACATTCTGACATTTACTGTAAAACATATAAATTTTTTGCATTCAATTTTTATCTCAATATAAGCTTAGTTACTGAATTAAAGTATTATTTTTATAATATTATTTATATTTATAATTTAACATTTTCTCTTTTAAGTTTTCATTTGCTGGTTTATTTAAGAAAAAAAAAATTATTTTCTCCTTTAATTTTATATCATACATGTTGACAAACATAAGTAATATAAAAAAAATTATGATAGTATTAAGATTTAAATTTTGCTCTTATTTGCAAAATTGTGAGAAAATTACCTTAATTTGAATTCTCGAATTGTAGCATGATTCTGCTATGTTTTATTTTCACACCATTGTTGTCTCATTTGATTGCAAAGTAAATTTATTGCGGGTAATGTTTAATATAATCATAATAAAAAAAAAAGAAAAAAGAAAAAAGCATGCATTTGCCAACAACAACAACATTACCCTAATGCCTCAAAGGCTCCCGCCCATTGCGAGGTAAGGGGGGATCAGATGTATACAGCCTGACCCCTATGTTTAAAAACATAGCGTGACTGTTTCAAGATGACCCATGATGAGCGTCGAAAGTTGCATTGACTAACTGCTACTTCACAATTGAAAGAAGCACAAATA
>JAOTQJ010000002.1:20172798-20191221 GCA_025642045.1 Solanum sejunctum
TTTATATTTTTTGCTTCTCTGTTAATGGACTGGCTAATGATTTGCAGCAACTAGCAAGAACTTGGGATACATTCCTCCTAACAGCAACATGTTCTCTTTCTTTTTATACTTATTTATTTTTTTGGATTCTCCCACATTATCTATTATAACAATTATTACAAGAATAAGTCTTTCTACTTTTTAAAATAACTTCCAATAATTACTAGCACTCTCCTCCTCTTTAGTCCTTACTTTCAATGATACCGAAACTCTACTCTCACTCACCCAATGAAAAAATAGTAAAAAAGCAAACTTGATTCCTTCTTTATGAATAGAATAAGCTACCATTTGGCCATAGATTTTGGGAGTACTTTTTGAAACTCCATTTTCAAAGATCTGTTCAAACATCAAAACTTCAAATATTTTCAAGTTCCCAAACAGGTCTTAGATTAATTTTTAGATTTTGGGGCTTCCACTTTAAAAACTTTTCAAATATTTTTCAAATAAAATGCATGTCCAAACACAACTTCAAATTCCAAAACTCACAACTTTAAAAACTCAAAGTTTCAATTTTCATAATCTATGGCCATAGGGGAGGTACAAACATGACGTGAACCTGAAAAAAAATGCAAATAAACGGGAAATGGAAACAAAAAAATTCAGGAAAAAAGTGTAACGAAGGAAAACAAAAAGATTCTTACCCATGAAATGCATAAGTCAATCGAACTCCTCAAGCAAGTCATCAATAATTGACTAATGTCCATTACCCAGAGAACCAAAAGGTTGAAATTTCTCGTAGTAACAAATATATCCGATATTGTATGAGTATGTACTAAACACGTATAAAGGGGTTATTAATCTCGGAGAAGTTGGATGAATCGGTCTTTAATGTAATCATTTCGGGCCTTTGCGCCGGCTTATTGAGGGCCAGTGTTGGTCATAGGATAAGTAGGCATCGCCGGCGGCGATACGAGTGCTGCTGGCGGTACAGCCGGCGGGAGTGAATTTGAGAATTCTGAATCTAAAAACTTGGAAATGAGGAAAATGGTCCTTTAGTTGTGTGGGGAAGTTTAGAGTAGTCTCTTAAGTTTATTTATGAGCATTTTGATCCTTTAAGTTTGTTAAAAATTAGGCACTTTTGAGTTTTATCAAAAAAATTACCTAACAAATATGTTTATATTTTTTTGTTATATCGTTAAAAATTTCTTGTTGGTGGAATTATTACTTGTTGGTAGCTATCTTATTTCTAAACTTGTTCAAATAGCATGTGGTTTTTGTTTTCTTTTTGTTCTTAAAATTTTTCTAGTACACCTTTGCGCATGGTTCTTTTTGGTTTAGTACTCGATGTTCAAGTGTAAAATTTTGAGAATTTGTGTCTATCGACAATTTACATTTTTCTTTTTAATTTTTTCTTGTCATGAATTGAAAGGTGAGAGGCACGACTTAATCTTAATATTTAATTTAAAGTCACTAGTTAGTCTAACTATTTGAGTGAAGATTGAAAAGCAAAAGTCACGTACAATCAAATATAATATATAGTCTTTTTCAAGTATTAATATTTTCTTAAACCAAATAATACTTCAAAGATGTGATGATGAATGATGCATGATCAATAATATAAATTGTATTTGGAAATTTTGTTACATCAAAATAATAAGCTTATTTGTGAACTCTCTATAGCTTTAGTTTTTTTTTAAAAAAATAATCTGAATCATAGTTATTTATATTTATATTAAAATAAATTATTTATATCATATCTTTTAAATGCAATTTATTTTTTAAAAAAAAACTACTCCTCTTCCATAATGAAAGATCAAAAATCGAAAACAAATCAAGAATGATTTTTACCATATTTTTAATTCATCGAATCTTTCTTGGTCATCATTATTAAAAATCCACTTATCTTTGTTTTTTCCCCTCACTTTTTAGGCTGCAGTTAGTCAAGCTTGTATCTTTTTTATAAAGCAATGAATTGTACTAATTTTACAATAACAATAACATTATTCAATGCCTTAAAGGTTTTCGTTTATTGTGGGATAAGAAAGGATTGGATATACGCAGTCTGACCCATATATTTAAAAAAAATAGCGCGACTATTTCTAAATAACCCATGATGAGCGTTGAAAATTGCATTGACTAACTGTTACTTCATAACTGAAAGAAGCGCAGACAGTTTAAAAAGTCATTTTACTTTATTTCATCATATTTCAAAACTAAAAAATAATGAATCTTTGATTTCATCTGAGATTGATGAAATGAATTGTACTAATTTTATTTCATATAATACGTAGGGCACCCATTGACCACATTTCGGTCTTACTTGTCATGTTGTGACCAAATTGTCGAAATTATTACTTTTTAAAAAAAATATTTTGAGAGAATAGTAGTCTAATATTTGGTTAAATATATTGGAGAAGTGCTTTTGTTAGTTATTTATGTTTGATTAATATTCTTAAGAATTAAATGAAGTTAATATTAATTTAATTTGGAAATAAATTTTTTAATATACATAGTATTTTCTTTAAAAAACTTAGACTTATTATTATTATTCCTTAGAGAAGCTACTTTTTTCAACTTCTATTTAAAAATTGAAAGTAGATTATCATTATTTGAAAAATACTATTAATTTTTTTTACCAAACACTTTCATTCCTTAAAATAAAGACACTATTTAAAAAGATTAGAATCTAAGTTGTTTGAAGAATAAATTGGTGGTCCGTGGTTTACTTATATAGAATTGAACAATTTTTTCTTCATAAGCTAGCTTTTAGAATTGAATTATGCCTTGATAATATATCTTTTTGTAATATCATAGTGAAGCTTATTGGTAAGGTGAGAATTTCAAGTCGATTTCAGGTGGTGCACCCTCTACACAAGTAGTATTCGACTAAGAGGAGATGGAGAAAGCTACAAGCCTAAACTCTTTAACCTTTCTTGTTTGGGCTCTCGATTCACGCTTTAATCGAGTCTAAACATAAAAGGATGTTAAAAGTAAAATAGAATTCTACATAATTGAAAAATGAAGTAATGAAATTTATATAAAGTATAAACTCAGACAATTATAGAAATGAGATAGCTACCAAGAAGTAATAATTCCACCACCAAGGAGAATTTTCAACTACTTAAAGTGCAACCAATAATGAAGTAAATGAAAATATAAAAAAATAGACAACATTCTTTACAAAGAAAACTATGTAGAGAGACATATAATATGACAAGAAAAACATTATCATCACAGCAGCAGAACAGCCATAGAGGAAGAAACAGGTAAGCAGCACACAAAAGAAGAAAAAAAAGGAACATAACAGATCAAAAACAAAACACAAAATTAAGAGCAAAGAAATAAAACATTCTTCTTTTAGCCACAGCAGCAAAAGGTACTGTATCAGAATATTTGATTACTAAACACCAATAATTCCTTTGCACGTTCTTTACCCTCACATGCACAGTGAACTCTCCTTTTCTTACCCTACACTTATCCTGTAATGGGCGGGAGCTTTTGAGACATTAGAATAATATTATTGCTATTGATATTTATATTTAAACTTAACTAATATAGTTATCGCTTTATCATAACTTTAATTGGTATCAACCTACTTCTAAGGGTACACTTATGGCTACCATGAATACTAATTAACAAAAATGTTAAGTGTGTCAAGATTTGTAATTAAAAGTCTAAGCTGTCATACGAACTTTGTTAATTACTTTCTCTATATGCATCATCATTCCAAATCAAAATCATATCAAAAGAATACGCAAAGCAAACAGAATTTTGTCTCCCTTACTACTGTGTCCCTTCTTATTTTGAAGGTCATTTTCACCTCTAAGTGAAAAAATTCAATCTTTTTCAATACCCAAGTTGAAAAATTTACTCTTTTTCAGTATCCAGAAGTTTTCTGATCAAGATCTTGAAAAACCAGCTCAAATTGTAGCAGTTTTTTGCATGTATTTTAGTTCAATCGTTCAGATTTTGCTAGAGCGGTGATTATTGAGAAGGGAAATCGATAATGCCAAGGCAAAATCAGGCTATGGTGGA
This sequence comes from Solanum sejunctum, assembly GCA_025642045.1. Taxonomy (NCBI): domain Eukaryota; kingdom Viridiplantae; phylum Streptophyta; class Magnoliopsida; order Solanales; family Solanaceae; genus Solanum; species Solanum sejunctum. The sequence continues at coordinate 20,176,813 of JAOTQJ010000002.1, forward strand.
GGGTTTAGTACCCAAGATCCGTAAAAGGGGTTGTTCATCTTCTTCATCTGCATCATCAAAAGTGTATAACTACAGATTTAAACGGGCTATTCTAGTTGGGAAATCAAGAAACGGGCTTGGACTCGGGCTTAGGGGGTCCAGATCCAGTACACCGGTGCCAAGTTGGAGGGGTACTCCATTGAGAAACGTCGTTGAGTCACCCAAACAGTCCCTTGGTGGGATATCACAGCCAGTGTCAGCTAGAAAACTTGCTGCTACATTGTGGGAAATGAATGAAATGCCTTCACCAAGAATGACTGAGGACTTGGAGAAAAAGAGGAAGATGATGATGAAGAAGGAGAAAATTCGGGCTGGTAATCCGGGTTCGGGTTCTGCTTCGGGCTCTTTGCCTCCACATTTGTGTGATCCATCTCATAGCCCAGTTTCTGAGGTGAGATAGTGTGAATATGTTAGATTTTGTTACTAAATTTTAGATTGAATTCTTATTTTGGAATTTGCTAGTATCATGGCAAAAACCACTTCAACCATCCCTTGTTCCCTTTTCCTACCCGAAATGTCACCCTCCTTCAATTGATAGTTGAGGTGTGTTTTGATAAATAGTCGGTGATAGATCGTGTATGAGAATTGGAAAACCGGGATACTTTAGGAATGTTTTTGACCGATCACTCTATTATTTTTTGTTGAAGTGTTGTATCTTGATGTGGGAACTATATTTTGCTGAATTCAATGTGGTTAATCTCCTGTGGTGGTTAGAAATCCAGAGAAAATGATGTTTTTGATGTTCTTATTAGTCAATTCTCAAATATTAGGTAGGTATGTTCAAATACTAATATATGGTTGATTGTAGAGTTATAATGAAAGTGACATTTTCATTCTCTTCATTGTTCTGTTGATTATTTGGTTCAATCCACTTGATGGGATGTACCATACTCGTTTTCTCGATGCATAATGAAAGTTCGGTGATCTTAGTTGCTTAAGTTTGTTGTTTGTAATCCTTACTTGCCTTGATTGTGCAGAGGATGGATCGATCTGGAACAGGAAGCTATCAGAAGAGAACGTCAACAACTTCCCGTAGACCAAGGACTACGGAGCATAACGTTGGAATGTTAGATTCTTTAAGCAGCGCCAGTTTTATGGAGGTGGCAACCAATTCCTTCCTGTTGATCAATTTTATTGTTCTTTCATACCTTGTTAGCATGCAATTCAGTTAATATTACTGTAATGCAGCTTGAGACCAGATCTCGTGCCCAGACTCCACGGGGATCAGTGGCTGGTTTTGGCAGCCGTCTGAAGGATGTTAGTAATGCTTTGACAACATCCAAAGAGCTTCTGAAAATAATCAATAGAATTTGGGCACATGCTGATCAACCTTCATCTAGCACGTCACTTGTCTCTGCGTTACACGCTGAGCTGGAAAGGGCCCGTCTGCAGGTGAACCAGCTTATTCAAGACCAGCGCTCGGATCAAAATGAGATTAATTATCTCCTTAAATGCTTTGCTGAAGAGAAAGCAGCTTGGAAGAATAAAGAGCAACAGGCAATTGAGGCTGCAATTGAGTCCATTGCTAATGAGCTTGAGGTAGAAAGAAAGCTAAGGCGGAGATTTGAGAGCTTGAACAAAAAGCTTGGCAAAGAGTTATCGGATACAAAAGCATCATTCATGAAGGCAGTTAAAGAGCTTGAAAGTGAGAAAAGAGCCAGAGAAGTAATGGAACAGGTATGCGATGAGTTAGCTAGAGATATCGGTGAAGACAGAGCTGAAGCAGAAGAGATGAAGAGGGAATCTGCAAAAGTTCAAGAAGAGATTGAACATGAAAGAGAGATGCTCCAGTTAGCTGACAGATTGCGCGAGGAAAGGGCTCACATGAAACTCTCTGAGGCCAAGAATCATTTCGAGGAGAAAAATTCTGCTATTGACAAGCTAAGGAAGCAGCTTGAAGGATTCCTGGGAAAGAAAAAGTCGAAAGGTAAGGGAAACAGTAATGTAAATTTCAGAAATAATGAAGAGATAACCGCATCCTTGAGTAAAGAAAAGGACGATGATGGAGAAGTGGAGAATGTTGCAGATTGTGGAGAAGACTCAGCAGAAAGTGATCTTCATTCAATTGAACTAAACATGGACAATTCAAATAAGAGCTACAATTGGAGTTATCCATCTAATGTAGTTCGTGAATCAAAACGAATTTCAGTTGATGACAGAAGAGCAAGAAACTCCATCGCTGGGCAGCCCAGAAGAAGCACTCCCATTCAAAGGAGCATTTCTGGTGGAGTTGTTGAATATGTCAATCAAGCTGCCAATCTTCCAACTTCAGCAGATGGATTAGACAGGGAACGATTTCATGAACTCGAGAAACTAGGCCAACGATATACTTATCTGGATGAAGCACAGAGACTAAAAGCAGTGAAGGGCCTTAAGGATCATCTATTAGCTAGTTCCGTGACAGGGTCTTGTAGAGACATTTCCAGTCCCATCCGACAGTGGGAACAACCTTGGCCTTCTAGAGATCCTTGTGCTACAGTTCAGGAAAAATCGAGCATTATTCAGGGGACTGCCACAAAATCAAGGCTAGGAGAAGGCCAAACTGTCAGAAGATCAAGGCGGTGAGATTGTTTGAATACGCCAGAGCTTGTCAAGGAGAAGGTGGCATCTAATTATAGAAACTTGCTAAATTGGTTCCACCATGGCCTAAGTTATCTGCTCACTAACAGTTCAAACTTCGAGAGGAGCCAACATTACGCGATATATCTTGACATGTCCAAAAGAGGTTAACATCTTGTTGATTACACTTCAGATGTCACTTTCAATTGTTTTCTTATGCCAGTTTTTTGTTACATGACTCCTTTTTGTTAAGGCGTGTTTGAAGTAGTCGAAATCCATGTCGAAAGTTGTGCTGATTTTAGCAAACTGCTCACTGTATAAAGTTCCCAGCTACTACTGTAATGCTTTTCACCCTTGTACACATTCTCTTCTATGAAGGTACTATTCCCTTATAAGATAAAAAAACATATGCCTGATAAACTGTGTATCATAGTTGTGCTTTACTAGCCAAACTGTATTAAATCTGAGACATTCACTGTTATTTTGGTGTAAAAATTTCAGTTATTAATTCTTTACGGCAACTACACACCCAATGTAATTCCATAAGTGGGGGTATGGGTAGGATGACATGCATGCAGATTTACCTCTGCTTCGTGAAGGTAGACATTTTTTCGATAGAAACCTTAACTCAAGTAAAGCATAGTAAAATCATGTATGGAAAGAAAAATATTGTATCGCAGAAGGGAATAATAACAACAATACGTAATACTATAATTGAGACCAAGTTATTTTTTGTGTTTGGTGTTCCCCCAATGCATAGGGTCAGGGAAAGTGTCTGACCCAGGGGTCTATTGTACGCAGTCTTATCTTGCATTTTTGTCAAAGGTTATTTTCAAGGCTTAAACTCATATCCTGTTTGGTGTTCCAATCAATTAATTAGTTTTGAAAAATAAAATTAGTCATACTTCAACTGATTTTTTAAATTTTACTCACCATCATGTCTTGTCATGAACTTCAACCAAACATGAAACATGGCATATTGTAACACAGGAGTGGCAACATACTACTACAATAGCTACTTAATAGTCCCACAAAGTGGAGACTAGGAATGGTAGATTGTACATGGTTGTTTTCACTAGACCCTCGGCTCAAGGAGTTATGGCAGTACACCATCTTTGTAAAACATTTGTCTGAAGAATACCAACAGCATAAACGTCCACACACAAACCCCCCCAAAAAAGGGAAAACATCCAAAAGTCAACTGGACAAAGTTGTTTAGCAAAGAAAGACAAGGTAGAGGTCTCATTTTGTTTCATGTCACGATGTCGTTCAATATTCATCTCAATTTACAACATAGACACATAACATACAGTCTTAGTCCACTCAACAGCAGATCAAACAGAAAATGATTAGTCTAACAATATCGCCTAAATCACCTCGTAGCAGTTCTTGCACTCATTGAGGTATGATAATTGGTGCTTCTGTCTTTCCGGTAAGAAGTGTAAACGTCATCATACTGATTTGGTTCATTTGGATGACCCGTGGCTCCAAGTCCTAATCGTCCAGAACTATTCGATCCAGGTTTCTGCGGAATGCTTCCATCAGGATAAGTCCCAGTTTCCGGGTCAACTTGAAGGTTTGGAGGTGGAGGAATGCAAGCCCCTCCCTTCCGGACAGGAGAATCTCTCTCATAGTCACCATAATCGTTGGCTGAATCAGATTGTTTAATCGGTCCTTCTGATGGATTAACTTCTCCAATATCTCTAAAAAACTTAGACACTCTTTCAAGAATTTCAGATTCTGACACAGTTGAGGGTGGTATGACGGTGGGGATATCCAAGGGGCTCATGGGTGAGTAAGGTACCCCACTACCAATCTGCATTTTCCTAACCATACCAGGTATAAGACCAGGAGGGAACAAGGGGTATGGAGGTGGTTTTTCACCTACATTTGCAGTTGACGCTGGTGTCATATGAGCTGCCGTTTGTAGAGTTGCTGGTGGAACGGAAGATGGCACAGGCATTAACCCAGGAAATCCAGTAGGCGGAACAGCACTAGTATGAAATTGCTGGGGTGCAACAGATGGTATAACAGGAACTTGTTTGCCTTGATCAGCTAGATTTGCTAAACTTTGCTGGTCAGGCTTCCACTGAAAAGTACTCTGATTTGCTGACTGGTGCATTAATCCTAGGAAACCATAAGCAAAACCATAAGAAATACTAACAGGAGTATATTTCACATCTTGGTACACCTGACTCCAGCTATAAAGGCAAACAATTACCTGCAGCAGCAGAAGCATCTGGTGTGATTAGTTCCTTTGGAGGAACAGAAAAATTTGCAGGGTGCCCCCCAATCATCTCATTTTCAAGTGCGCGAATAGTATCTTGATCATAAACTTCCTTCGTACCCCAAAACTGTAGAATTTTTTGAAGCCGAGATTGATTTTCTTCCTTGTTTTGAGGGTTGTGGTATATCCTAGCAAGCATGGGACCCAAAACAGGCTTAAAAGCAAGTGCCTCATTGTCAAGCTCAGGAGGATTGATTCGTCGCTGCAAGCTGCACGATTCAGAAAATAAAATGAGAAAATAGTTGAGCATCATTTCCTTCAAAAAATAAAATCAAGTGTATTAAAGCCAAAAAGTAAAAAAATGTAGGGATATTTAAGAGACCTCTCCTGAGGTTTCGCTTTGTAGCACTGACCTAAATCTGATTTACGATTTTATGTTTATTTCCTTTATTTTGATTTCTTTCTAACATTCTTTTCATAGATTTTATTATACTGTCAAAAATTGTGACCAGACTAATTTTCTCTTTCTGAAATACTCTATGTTTTATTAATTCAATACACTATTTGGGCAAAAAGCACCCACATAGAAGAAGCATACCAAAAAGTAAAAAATCTACAAAGCAATATGGTTTTCTTCGAACACCACCCAATCTTCTATAGATAAAGAGAACAGTTCAGAGTGGCAAAAGTAAATTGTGCTCCAAAACCAACAAACACTAAATGCATCAAAATAAATGATGGTTATAGGCTAATCAAATCATCATAAAAAAGGTGATGTCGATAGGCTACTTCCTCATAGGGTTCTTACGTGCGCCCAGCACTACCAATGCTACCTCCACCTTCAAACTGGATATCGTTGAATTCATTAGTTCTTGTTGATATCCAGTTACAATATCCAACCAGCTGTGACAAATTTCTACAAGCAAAGCCCAAGCATTTCATCCTAAACATCAGTGTGCACCATCTCCACTCTATTGCGCTACTGCCAGGTTTTGCTAAAGATATTATTCAAAACAAGTGGCAAAGAGATTTATAGGTTGGCACAGAGAAAAGCATTAATCACAGGAATATGTGATGGTCCCTGTTCATTTTGACAATCAACAATAATTTGAGCGTCTTCTTTTTTTACAATTTACAAGACAAACTAGATTTGTCTTAGCTAATATGAGAGACACAATCACTGCACCAAAGAAGCAATAAGAAATATTATACACTTGATGTTTAATTTTAAAAAGGAAAAGGAAAGCATAGATCAAAAGTGAAGGAGAACTGAGAGTTAACATATCTAGGAGTTTGCAGTAAATCATTAAGCACCAAGATATCAAATGTTACCTGTCAAATAAGATGTCATTGGCAAGATAGATTATATGCAGTTGCCTCTCCGAATCATCTATGGAAAACACCCTGTCTCTGAGCGCCTCAGCCAATGCAGGTATAAAGGGAGATCTCTGCATAAACCAACTCTTGGCACCTTTAATTGACTCTTTCGTACCAGTAAGATTATTTATAACATTACTAAACTCCATCTCAACATCTGATGGAAGAGGCCTAGATAGACCTTTGAAGGACCCATACGAATGATCATAATCTGCTCGGCCAAAAGGCTGAGAATGATGCTGATCATAAAACGGTGGGAAAGGAGGCCGATGCATATGGGAAGTACCTAACATTGCAGCAGAAGCATTGGAGGCATTATATGGAGTTAAGGGTTGACCCATCATAGGGTTTGGTGGATGCATCATAGGCATCGAAGAGGATGGAAAAGGAGGATTGAAGGCCCCACCAGGAGGTCGAGTAGACATCCAAAGCTTATAACGATAGTAATAATGGCCTTCACCACCAAAGAGGAAACTGTAAGCAGGATTGTCTTGCTGTTTTTCACGGATCATGGCTTCAAATTCAGGACCATTCTTGACAGCATATTCAATTAATTTATCAATACGCTTTTGGAGTTCAGGATCAGATGGTGGAGGAGAAGGAGGTGGGGGAGAATCATACGGATTGAAGAAAGGTGATGGAGCTAGGTGAGGAGGCATGTGTGGTGGAAAAGCAGGAGGTGGTTGCTGTTGCTGTTGCTGCTGAAGGTGAAGAAGATGCGGAGGGGGTGTATGAGGATGGAGTTGTGGTTGCTGCATAGGGTGAGGATAAGGGAACTGTTGAAGAGAAGAATGTGGGGCTAGAAATGGAGGACCATGAATTGGAGGAGGAAATTGTTGATGTTGCGGATGAAAACCAAACTGTTGTTGCTGTTGAGTGTTAGCTGCTTGATGCTGCTGTTGAGCAAACGCCATACCAGCTGCATACTCAGGAGGTTGCCGATCCATCAGCACTAACAAGAATTAGCAGGACATGAATATTAGAGCTGCGAGAAGTCCCGGACTAAAATATATCAGCTAAACTAAAATATAAAAATCAGACTTGACTCTAGCAGAAGAAAATGAAGGGATGGAAAAGGTACATAAAAACGAAAAAAGAGATTCAATAGAAAGAGAGCAGTAAAAAGTGCTTTCCAATTTCATAGAATGTGCGGAACATAGTTCTTCTACTTTAGCATAAACGATAATACAATACATGTTTCATTTTTGTTAATTTTTGGAAGTAAGAATACATTTTAACAAAGACAATCAGCTCAAATCACTTCATACTGCCTCACATGAGTCTTAAATATCAGACGGGGTTTGACAATGTTCAACCTGATAGGAGAAACACCCAGAAGGAGAATACTCCATCATTAACCAGGCAGAGAAGAGGTGTCTTTTCCTATGGTTCAGGAACGAAATATGGAAAAGGAAATCTACAAATGTTTCACTTATTCAAAATCCTTGCTAAAATGATTGCAGACAAGATGAGGAAAACTTCACAGACGTAGAAACTACAAAATTTCCAGCATATTTAGTTTCAGACGTTTAAGACACACAACATTAAGTACTTATTTCATCTTCACACAGAATTTTTCTTTGATTAAAGGAAAGAAGCACTTTATGCTAGACGGTTGATCATTTACCTCTTTGTTATAATACTTAAGCACTGATAAGCTTAACGTGTCTTGTATACTAATTCTTGGTGAACAGTTTCCCTTGTAAAATTTGAAGCCTAGTGTATTTTGAAGGATCTTCAGCATGTACATTTACCCATGGTACGCCTCTCTCAAGGAGGTGTGTCAAGTTTAACATGAAAACTCCTAAAAAAGAATTTTCAAAAGTTCCTATTTACACAGGTATGAAAGCTCATGACTCTTGATGCACTTTTTCCCTTATTCTAATAGCTACTTGTTCCAACTAAGTTACTCCTTATCAAAAACATGTATATTGATTTTTAAACAGGCCAAATCTACACCTTAAGAAATGCGGACATAAATCAACTAAGCAAGTGTTGACATATAATCAACTTAAAATGGCAAATTTGCAAAGACCTCTTATATTTTCTTCATAAAAGCACATTTCTTTGCAAATGTCAAGGGTTTTCATGAATGTAGCTCAAGCACTAAGACTAAAAACCAATCATGAAAACTCAACTAGGTTTATTAAATCCATCATGACGGCGGAGCAAGCAAGATATGCCCAAAAATTTAAAAAAAGAAAAAGATCTCACTGGCCTTCACATAAGCTTGCCAATTTCTTTAGAATTATAATGCTTTATTGACCTAGCATGCTTGGATAAGTTGCACAAAATTAATGAAGTATAATAATACCCTCAACAATTACTAACAATCAAGTTCTCCAATCCAAGTGATACCAACTAGGCTTGACACTTAAATAACTTTCGTCATACCAAACACACTAAGTCGTTATTCCCTCTATCTCGATTTACGTGGCACTTTTCAAATTCGAGATTTAACAAGTTTATCTTTGATCGTAATTTTTTCAAATATCTTTTAAATATTTTGAATTGTCAATAATAGTGACTTATAATACTTTTTACGTGATTTATAGATAAATAAATTTCATTTCAAAAAATTCAAATATTGGATGCACAAATTATTGATCAAACTTAAATTGTCTGATTCTCGAAAAACGAAAGGTGCCTCATAAATTGGAACATAGAGAGTACTTAACAGTCACATTGATCGAGTTCTCTTACATAACAACCTGCTAAGCTTAACCCAAGGGTCTGCGTCAACGCAGAGATTTGAATTTCACAAAATCTCTACAAGTCTAATTTTCAAATGCTTAGATTTGGAATTTTCATAATAAAACCACTTGAGCCCCATCCCAACACAAGGAAAATACAGTTCACTCAACGATCGTCTTTGGGTTCCAAACTCCATATGTGAAAGCGCATTATTTATTACTCCCTCCATTTCAATTGTTTACTTTCCATTTTAGTCCATCTCCAATAAAATGCTTCTTTGCCTTGTTAGCGACTTTTTAATTCAACTTTTCACATCTGGTATGTTTAAGACCACAAATTTTGGTAAATCTAGTATATTTTATTTAAGACTATAAGATTTAAAAGTTTTTTTTACTTTCTTAAACTCTGTGACAAGCCAGTGTCGTGAAAGGTGATTGTCTTGTTGCCAATGGCGAGAGGCGAGGCGAGGCGAGGCAACCCTTCATTGCCTATTAGTTTTGTGGCGAGGCAATATTCAAAAGCGACGCCATGACGACAATGGCGACAAAGATGAGAAAGGCTCGCTTTTTTTATAAGGCGCCCAATCTAGGATTTTAGAAGTTAAAAGATAATTTTAGGATTTTCTTTCCAAATTTGCACAAGTGCACTCTTAGACTACGAATGTGTTATATTTTGGAGAAGAAGAAATGGAGTGGTGATGGAATTGGAATTAGAATTAGAATTAGAATTTTTGTTAGTGGAGAAACATGTCACCAGATCAATTTTAAATGAAAGGTCGAGATTACATCTAACAGAGTTAATCACACGGCTCAGAACAAAAGAGTTAGTTAGGCCAGCTAGAAGTCGGTCATACAGTTGGGCCATAAATAAGCCTCCAACTAATTGGGCGCGGGAGTTATGAAAAATCTGATAAATCCAATTCTCTTCTTTTCTTTCAATCTTCTTCTTCTTCTCTTCTCTTCTAAATCCTCTACCCTAAATTGTTGCAGGACATTCACCATTGTCGGAAGGATTCCAGCTCAAGATTAGCTTAGTTTGTGTGGGAGTTGAAGCTTATAATAGTTAAACAGCCAATCAATAGAAGTCCAAATTCTTCTCTAGTCCTTTTTTTTGTTTTCTCGATTACAATTAGAATTACAGAATGTGATTCCAACCAGTCGATTAGACTAGACTTATCCATTGACAAACCAGAATTTTTCGCCGATGCCAAGGTCCAACCAATACGTTTTCTTTTTTTCTACTTCTAATTTCTTTTTCTTATCTTATCTAGATTCCTAGACCCCACTTTGTGGTATTTCACTCGGTATGTTATTGTTTTGTTATTGTTTCTTTTGCAGATTTCTTCTTCTGCTTCTTTTTACTTCTTCCGAGTAAGTTATTTGCTAATACATTATTGCTATTGAAATTTTGATCACTCATATATACAATATAACATTTTAATTTTTTGGAAAGGGCGAGCGCCTCGCTGCTCACCTTGCCTTCTGGCAAGCAATAAGGGCTTCAAAATTACAAATCCTCCAAAAGAATCAAACCCTCAAAATTCAACGCTCAAACATATATATACATTCGGAGAGGCAATAAAGTAATAAGTTCGACTAAACGAAGAACCAAAAGCACTGAGCAGAAGAGTGAAGATGAAGGAGATACATACCTAAGAGACGGCCGGATCTGATGTAAACTGGAAATTGTGAGACCGATAGCACACTGGGAACAACAAAATACCCTACGCGTACGCAGGAATTTTTTTGTAAGGGTTCACCATTTAAAATAAAAAATAAAATAATGAACAGTATATTTTTAAAAAAAATACAATTCTTGTTGACCACTATACCTTTTCTTAAAAAAAAATATTTATAAATCTATGAGAAGGGTGAATGAACAACTTTATATGTAGCTTAAAAAATTAAAATGTATAAAAATGAAAGCTTCTAAGTTCGAACCTGCAACTTTTAAGTATAAAAGTACCACATATAACCAACTAAGCTAAGTGCAATTCTATGTGAAGGAACGTTACTTTATTAAATATATCTCTATATATCATTTAATTATCTCTATGTATATAATAAATTTTACCAACAAAGAAGTGTCACGTGACACCCTTCAACCCTTGGTAGCTCCGTTTCTGCCTACCCTAGAATGCAAAGAAAAATATATATTTATTGTTACTATTAGTTAAGAAAAATCTTCTTGATTTATTTTAGTTATCATGTAACTCTTCGAAAGTGAATAAATATATCTTAAAATGTTAGTCAATATTCATATAGTTTGACTCTAAAAATAAAAATTATGATAATTAAATGGGATAGAGGGAGTAATAATTTGTTGGTTATGTCTTACAGATTCTTTCTATTTCTTAAGTTGTCTAATTCACTTCAATTTGAATCAATCTAATTTAAATATTAACTTTGTTAGATTGTCTTCAATTTTTTGAGATATTTTATAAAATATTTCAAGCTCAAACTAACTTATTATTAAATAATTAAAAATTATAAATTGTTATCTTATCTTTGAGGATTGTTTGGCACAAAAACTAATAAGCAGGTGTGAGGCCCCATGTTTCTTGTCTTGTATAATATACATAGTGTAGCTTGCTATATAAGACATATATGATTTTGTATGGTACCTAAGGATAACAAGACTATAACTGAGTGGTAATATCAAGGAGTTGAAGTTTTAGGTCAAAGGAATCCCTTAAATACAAACGTCAATTACGATTTTTTACTATTGTATTTCTAAAAAAAACTTTTGAAAAATGTATTGGGATCGCAACTAAATTATTTACATGATGATATTAGATTGATATTCCATTCGACCGATTAAACAGGATATTCGATATCTATATATCAATTTTTTTTGGCTTTTCTATCGGTTTGTTTATGTGTATGAGATGTTACTCTTTTTTGGGTGGTGTCACTAAAAACAAAGGAAGATTATAACGGAAACTTAGTAGTCATAATTAGTCATACTTCCTCGCTAAAACTCTATGTGAAGAATTTAAAAAGGAACACGTTGATTTTCAATAATCTCAAATATAATACTTCTGTTTAAACTATTGGGGCACTTTTTTTTTTTGGGGGGGGGGGGGGGGTGGGGGTTATACTTACACAAATTCCATATTTTTTGAAGCTAATTTCAATTAATACCAACTTTTTTTAAAATTACCAAAAATCCCTTCTTGTTGATACAAAAAACAAAATCAGTGATACATGTCGAAAACATATGACTATTAAGGAATTTTAACTATGATACATGGAGAAGTAGAGATTGTAATTTAAATCAATAAGTGTTTCAATTTTATATCATTTAAGAAATTTTTATAATTTTTTAAAAGAATTTGGATTATAAAATTATGTAAACATAAGTTGCATATTTCTGCAAAAAAAAAATTTAAATACTTTCTTTTGCTAATTTGCAAAGAACAAAGTATAAATATTATGTACCTTAAATTCTTTATGAATATTTTTAAAGTTAAGGCAGCATTCTAAATATTGAGTTAAATTATTAAATTCATTCAAAAAATATATAAGATTTCACGAATCATATGTATGTATTACGACGATAATTATAACACTGAGAATAAGCGTACTAATGAGCCAAGAAGAAAGTAGAACGAGACTTTGGATCATTTAGAGACCATTTGTTCCACTAGAAAGTAACTTGGGTCTGGGAATTTGAAATCCACGAGCCCTTTCTTCCCATAGGCCCAACTATTCTTTTTGGAGATAATTACATGAAAACTTTTATAAATAAACAATAATAATATACTCAGTTGAAAATTTTTATAAATATATTAAGAAAATATTTATCATGTATAGTATTAATAAATTTCTTTCACTTAATATAGTTTTAATATATATTATAGAGAACTATTTATAAAATATATATAATTGAAATTTTATTAATGAATAATATATTTATGACATATTTTAATACACATCTTATCGATTCTTACCAATAATTATTTTTTTAAAAAGTACTCGAATAATTTTTTCTAATTATATCAAATGACAATGACCATTAAGTCATTACAACTATAAAAAAAAATGATCATTTGTTGTATATTCATATATACTCAATGTATTATTTCATATATAATCAAGTTACATTCTACTTTTAAATAATCAGAATGTATATTCAGTGTATAACTTATGTATATGTAAATTATATTTTATAGATTGTGTATATTTACTGTGTCTTTTGACAAATTATAGTATAGAGTCACTGTATATCTATTAATGGTTTTTAGCTATTTTTAATGCAAATAAAGTATGAATATATTTATTCAAGATTAATCAGTTTATTGTATATATTTAAAATTAGTTCTTTAGTTTTTTTCACCCAATATCTGGCACAAGCATTAGGGCCGACTAAATATGAATTTTACATCAAAAATTAACCGTTACTCACAAATATTATTTTTCAAGTTTGTAATATATAATACTATCAAAAGAATATTAGTAGGTCGAAAAAAATTAGTCCCCTTCTTTCATATTATATTTATTTGTGCATACAATTTGACTAGTTTAGAATATTCTTTGTTTGTCTAAAATAGTTATCAAATTTCACTTCTTCGAGAGTCAAATATATGACATTTAATTGACGTATATTTCAAGATATGTTTTTATCACGTTGATATAAGAAAATTTTTATTATTTAAATTTCAGCTTTAAAGTATGAACTAATCTTATCTAATTCAATTCAATTTCAAAAGGATAAATCATGTAACTAGACAAACATATGGTATATATTTATATTATGTCATTATAGTTTGAAAAAATTATAATTTATAGCCATAGTTAGATTTTTGTTGTTATTTTTTCTCTTCTCTCTTCGTCTCTCTAGCCTCTCTCCTCTGTCTCTGCAATCTCTTGCCATATATACAAATATATATATATATATATCAATTATATGTATATAATTATTTGACAAATATACATATTCGATGGATACACATATATAATTTACCTCTCTCCACTCTCTACCCTCTCTCGATTTCACTATCCTCTCTCCTCTAATATGTTACTACAAAACATAATTTTAGCAAACTATAATTTTTTTTGCCTTATTATGTTTCAAATGTTTGCTCTTTTTTAAAAATCTTCTTTAAAAAATTAATCAAATTGACTCTCAAAGGATAAAACGTGATAACTGATTTAGGACGGAAAGAATGAATAGTTATTAAGTTAAGTTAATAATAAAAGGAAAGTTAGTTTCACATTAAGGTTAGAAAGCTGAGTACGTAGCTTTAGAAATCATGAAAACGTGATAAAATTGGAATGATTTCAAATATTTTGAAATAAGTCAAAGTGGAAAGAGTATCATATAGATTGAAGTGACATGTGAAACATTTTTTAGAAAATAGCCATCTTTTGTTGAACTCTCTCTTTTCCATTAAAAGTTAGGCATACAAAGAAATAGTGACATGTCCTTTATTGAGTTTTCCCACTTTGGTTGGTGACTTATTGGTCCAATTCAACAAAAATGTTTGAATGATTAAAGATAAAGCCCAAAGT
>JAOTQJ010000002.1:20199050-20217232 GCA_025642045.1 Solanum sejunctum
AAAATAAGCTGAAATTATAAATTGGTGTACGTATTATTTGTAACGATCCAGTTCACAAGTGATATTATTTGATTTGGGTTTATACTTACACAATTTTAAAATATGTCACTTATAGGTAATGTTTGTTTTACTCATATGTCCAACATCTTTCATGTGTTTTACCGATATGAGACACCTAAAATTGATTATTACATTATTGATATGCTCCAATAGTTATTTGGATCGAAAGGAGTTAGACTGGAATTAACTAAAAAGCAGGTCAATATTCAAATCGCCAAATATTATTAAGTTTTGATTATTTTATTTGATTTTTGTAATTTTTTAGCACCTCTTTTATATATTATAGAGTATTATTGTTATTGTTGTTGTTATTATTATGATGATGATTATGATTATAATGTATAAATTTCAAATAAAAAAATTAAAAATATTTTGATAAAATATTTGATAGATCAATTGGAGTTGGATTTCAGTCCAAATTTGGACCAGGTTGAAATATGGTGAGTTAACAAATGAGTGGGACAATAATTACTCTAAATTCTAAATTTGGATTGATTTGCACGTTATGATTTCATAAGTTAACTTTATCATCTCTAATTAAAGCGATAAAGTCAATAATTTCATAAGTTAATTTTGTCACTTCTAATAGCTGTAATGAAGTCAAACTAAAAATCTTTAAGATCATAATACTACTTTTATAATATATATTATATATATGCATAATATACTCTATTTTTTGTCCCAAGGTATTCATCAACTTACCACCCAACGTATGTACAGCTAGTACATGAATGAACAAAGTCCCCAACAACCTCAATTATATATATTTGTGTCTGTTCCCAACATGTACTTTTAAAAAAACACAACTTGGTTAACCTTTTGAAGGGCATAAAAGGTTGAGTATCTGAATCTACCTGGAAATTGGGGTGGGATTTGTCTCAAATACCCAAAATATAATGGGAAAATATATTAAACTTTATGTGCATTGGTGTATAAACTTTTGTTGACATTGGATTCTGTAAATGTAATATTGGGTGCATATTAAATGAATTCCTAGTGAAATTTTTGAATAACTCGATATGAATAGTAATTAAATGGTAACGCATATTTCACGCGTGGATGATAAATTATACTCCTTTCATTTTAAATTAATTGAGTTTTTGAGATTTTTTTTATGTTCTGAATTGTTCAAAGTTCAAAAAGAATATTTGAAACTTTTTTCATATTTGTCCTTTTATTTATTGAAGTTTTATATTTTCTATGAGATAAATTACACTACATATTTATGATTTCACAAAGAGAATAGTGGAAAATATGATGTAAATTTTATCTTTGAATATTTTTCTTAATATGTGTACATTACCTCACAAATTTAATTAATGTGACACAGAAGAAGTACATGTTAATAACAATGTTTGTTGGTACAAAATATTACTTTTTTAAAATTTTAAAATAAGCATTACCTTGATTTATTTCACGCTCATTAAAAAATACTTATAAATAAAAGATACACATATTTTACTGATTTACTCTTATTTATTATAGGTTTCTTGAAAATTGAGTATTATTAAAAAGGATTCTTTACTATAAAAAATTTTGTCATTCCCTCCTTTTCATTTTATGTACTATTTTTTGATTTGACATGGTGTTTAAGAAAAAAATAAAAATTTTTGAGATTTGTGATCTAAAATTATTCTTAGATATTTGCGTGACTGAGAATCATTTTATTAAAGGTAAAAAAAATAATTTTAAAGATAAGATGACATTCGTTTTGAATCAAATCAAAAGTAAAGAATGCCACATAACAGGGAATATTACTTTTTGTCTTGAAGATCATCTTTTATCTTGAAGATTCTTTTTTATTTCTAAATTGGTATCTGGTGCCGGTATTAGAGCTCGATTATATCTGAATTCGTGCCGCATAGGGTCCTATTTGAGGGAAAGCACTATCTACTAATGATTTTTTCACTTTTAAGGCTCGAACTCAAAACCTTTTGTTAAGGGAAGAATAATTTCATTCACTATACCACATTTTTTTGATGGTATCTTGAAGATCTTTAGATTCACTTACCTATTTTGAGATAAATATTTTGTTTAGATAATAAATGTTAGCAATAATTACACCTAATTTGTTTGAATTTTGATGCCTCACTATCAAACAAAGTTATGTATGAGAAATTAATGAGTGGTATATTATGAGAATGAGAAGGAGAAAGAAGAGGAGGGAATTGAAACAGCAAGGCAAAGAGGAAAATGCAGTATACTTGTTGGTTCCCATTGGACAATATCTTATCTCTTTATTTATTTATCCTTGTGCTTATTGGAAAGTGAAGTAGATCTAGGGGTTCTCTCTTTTAATTTTCTCTTTTTTATTTGCTTCATCATCATATAATAATATAGAATTAACAAAAAGCCAATGTCAATCATGTTGCTGTCATACACGTGAGTTGTGACACAATTAACCCAACAATTTTTCATCCTTTATTAAAATTGAAGGATAGAATATTTATTAGGAAAAATCTTTCGAAATTAGTTTTTTTATTTTTTATATTTTTAAAATTTTATTATTAATTTTTTTATTTAAAAATATTTAATTTGATTTAGCATGAAGTTTAAAAAAATAATAAAAAAATTAATTTGTCATTATAAATTAAAATCTATGTTAAAAGTATCAGAATATCATTTAACTTTTATAAACTTAAATATGTCACGTAAAAAAATGAATATAAATATTAAAAAAAGAAAAATATTATTTTTTAAAGCAAATTAAAAAGTAAAGAAAATTATTCTATTTAAAATGAAAGGTATATGTTATTGTTATTTTATTTACTTAGTTGGTAGGTCAAATAAAATACTTTTACTAGTTAAATATCTATAATATATATTAATTATTATTTTGATGGACAAATATATGAGATATTTTCCTCAGATGCTACCAATTTTATGTGTTTTTTTTAGGCAAATTTTTTAATCTGACTTTGAAAATTGTTGACTTAGTATTTTATTTCTGCAGGAAAATATTAGAAGAATTATATAATTGTAAGTAGATCTAGTGGGTAGTACAAGTTTTTGCTTTAGGATCAACGCGTGTAATTTTGAATAGTCTTATGATTACTAGAAAAACATCATCTTTCTTGAAGTTCTCCTAATTTTGTTTGCTAATAGGCGTCTCTTACCAAGAAAAGAGACATTTTGGAATCTACCTGCCCAAGTAAATATTCACTTGAGTTAATCTTTATTTCTCTATTTACCCATGAATGTAGGGTTGTGCAAATATATTGAATTAAAAAAATACATTTTCATTCAAATATAAATTTCTATTTTGATACAACAACTAGTAAATCATATAGAAAAAATAATTTATAATTTATAAATTAGCATACAGAGACGACACAATATGAGGAGGCCCCCTGGTTCAGATCAGTTTGGCCTGCCGTTAGATTATTAGGATTTGGTACAGGTGTCAGCTGGATGGCCCCCCTACGCACAAGCCAGAAAACACACTAGTATGGTCCCTGTTTGGCTTGTTTCTTTCCCAAATACTAATTTAATTCAAATTATACTACTATCTACCCATCTGCTTTTTACTGTTACTTACTACTACAATCTGACAATTTAAAGAATCTCTAATTACCCAAATATCATGTTCATGAATCTACTGCTATCATATCAAAACTTCAATGCCATGAAATGATGTGGTGTAATGAATAGGTAATGGCGAATTTAGACTTATTAATAATGGGTTTTAAAATTTGAAATAATAAATACTTAAATTGATCAAAGGGAATTCAACATCTACTATATATATATATATATATATATATAAAATTTATTTTAACTATATACAAATAATATAATCTTTGGCCAAAGCAAATCCCCTGAAAAAGGGATAGCTCCGCCCCTATAAATGAGGCTGCTTATTCTTTAACCACAGGTATTGAGTTCGAGTTTTGAATATAAAAAAAATCATTGGAAGGGAGTACCTCCCTCAAGTAGAGCCTTACACGGCATGAATCCGAAAATAGTCGGATTTCAATATGAGTACCAGATACCAAATGAAAAATAAAATAAAAAGTTCAAAATGTGTATAGTTCGAAGTCATGGCAAGTTAGGGTTACATAGAACCTAAAAATGAGTTATTTGAATATTAAAATTTGTATAAGTGATATCATATCTGAATTACATTTTAAAAAATTATGTATTTATATATATATAAGTCGTAAGAGAATTTATATATTATTATATACAGAATAAAAATAGAATAATTAATGCTTGTATATAAACAAAAAAAAGTTGTTGAATGATATATAAATAACCCTTTACTTCTAATTCTACGATTATGAATTCATATCGCCAGGTAAAAAAACTTATTTGATACATTTTTTGAAACTAAATACAATTAATATGAGTATTAGTTACACAGTGCTCTACAAGTATTTCAACGAAAATGGTGTTTTTGAGTAATTATTCTTAGGTTAATATAGCTATGTCATTGATATAATTAATATATGAAAAATCATGTTACTAACAATGTCGTAGTCTTTAATGCAAATATTAGCATGATTAGATATATATTTATACATTAAAAAAAATTTCTCAATCTTTTGTATCACCTTTATGGAGAATAAATTCGTAAAAATTGATTATTTTTAAAAATAATGCAATATATATTAATTTTAATACATTAAATTAAATAATCTAAAAAATAATCTCAACATAATTAATATCAATATAACTAATATCAATATTACCGATGTCCACTTTAGTGATACACCTTATTCATCACTATTTGAGAACCATGACCCTACCAAATGATCCTACACCCCCACGCTAATAAATAAAAATAACTTAGTAAATAATACTTTATTTTTTTTATTTCATCATATTTGTTATGTTATATTTTTCGAGAGTTAATTTGACTAATAATTACGAAATAGTCAATTAAATTGCACTGAATACAATGATTGATTTTTCTCATCACATAAGTAACTTAAAGAAACGTACTATTGTACTTGCATATCTCACTGTCTCATCTTCATCGTTTTGAAATTAATTTCTTGCCACTTCAAAAAAGAAAATAACGGGTCCTTTTGTTCCACACCTACGAAACATAAAGGGAACGTCCTTTTATTCATGGTATAAATATAAATATAAACTTTAATAATTTTGAGATGAAATATGAAATTATTCAATATTAAATATATTTGATGAAAATCTTGTTTATGATATAAGTAACTTCAAAATTAGTTATTCTTAATCGGAGGTTTCAATTTTAAGTTCTCATGGATATGGAGTTGTCTTTATTAGGAAGCACTTTACCTCCCAATGTGGGGACTTCTCGATGCAAATTTTAATTTAGTCGGGCTCCATTATAGGTATGGGACATCGGGGAGAAACCAACCCCCCCTCTCCCCCTCCCAAAAAAATAAAATAAAATCGAAAGCTCCTCTTCTAAGATCAATGTTTAAGTTATAGATAAAAAAATTTCTCAAAAATTATTTCCTCCATTTAAAAAAAAAGATCTAAATTGACTTGGTATAATATTTAAGAAATTAAATAAGTCTTTTTAATGTTGTGATTCTAAATTAAACTTATGTTAAATGTACCAAAATAATTTTTAATTTTATAGTCTTAAGTATGTTACACGAAAAATTATAAAATAAAGTTTTGTCAAACGAAAAGGATAATTCTTTTTGGAACAAACTGAATATAAGAATTTTTTTTTTAAACGGAGGAAGTATATGATATCATTTATAAACCTAATTTTTAATCCAATTAATTTTTAAAAAATATTCAAAAATCATGTCATTATTTAATTTTGGTATAATTCCCACATTATAATCCTTTTAAATTAGACAAATTATTCTTCTAATATTTCTCTTCTAGGATAAAACTGATTTTTGTTTATGACTCGGATTCACAGATTTAATGTTAGAGTTGAACAGTGTTTACATATTATTCTTTTTATTTATTATTATTATTATTATATTTTAGACGAAATTTCTCTTTATTTTTCTCAAATTCCTTGATAAATGACACATACTATAAATTGAAAGTTTTATAATCTAAACCAAAATTATAACTAGGGACATGTTTGTCAATTAAATTTTAATTATAACAGTTTAACTTATATCATCTATCATTTATCAAGATACGAACTTGGTGAAAACAGAGAAAAGGCCAAATAGAAATGACCCTCCTCCTCGTGTTTTATTTTTGTAAATAAAACATTAATTATATAAATATTTTTATATTAACAAATATATTATTGTAAATTAAATTAAAATAGAGCCTTCTATCTGTCTCTTTTCACGTTTCCTACGTCATTTATGAACCCCATTGTTCTTCCCTTTTATCTTCCCATCTCTTTCTTGTGAGACATGTCCATAACCCATTTCTCTTCACAAAACTTGAAGCACAATTATTTTGTTGCTGCACAAAAGGAGCACTACTATTTCATGGAATCTTCTGGAAATTCTTCATCTCCTCCAAAGCAAAATGAAGATACTGAGATCCCGAAAGAGCATTTGTTCGAGAAGCCATTAACACCGAGCGACGTCGGGAAGCTCAATCGATTAGTTATCCCAAAACAGAACGCGGAGAAGTACTTTCCTCTTAACGACTCGATTAATGATTCAGGAGAAAAGGGCTTTTTACTAAGTTTCGAAGATGAATTGGGGAAATTATGGAAGTTTCGTTATTCTTATTGGAATAGTAGCCAGAGCTATGTATTGACTAAAGGATGGAGCCGTTTTGTGAAGGAGAAGAAATTAGATGCAGGTGATGTTGTTTTGTTTGAGCGACATCGTATTGACGGTGACCGGCAATTTATTGGCTGGAGGAGGAAGAACACTGCCGCCGCAGCTGTTACCACTGTTGCTCCGCCGGGAGGTGTTGGTGGTAGTGGCGGCTGGGGTCAGGTCCATCCCTTTCCGTCGGCCGGTGGTCCATACCAAACTGACTTTCTTCACGCCGGTATTGTTTTTTTCTTCTTCAACACATACATTTCGCATTGTAAATTTTTCATTTTTTGTTTTGTTTTTCTTCTCCATTTTTTTCAGATTTTGCAACTATACTTACATGCAGACAACTGTTACACGTATTTATTGTGTGTATTGTACCTTTTTTTCCCAATTGATCTCCGACGTCCACGTTAGAATTCGAATTTATACCTAGTAGGACTTTATGGACTCTATTTGAAAGGAAAATACTCTTTATCAAGGATATTTTTCATTTTCGGCTTGACTTTGAGACTTTTGATTAAAGGAGGATAGTCTCATCCTCTCCACCACATTCTTTCATATTATTATACCTCCTATTTAGCCATAAATTTTAAAATTAAAATTCAAAAATTCAACTTTCAATATTTAAATTACCTGTGAACATACATTTTATTGATTTTCATTTTAAAATTTTACATCAAAAATTCCTTAGAAGAAATTTGAGAAGGCTAAATTTGATAATCAAACAGATTTAAACATAAATTTTTAAAGTTTATGATCATAGTATGCTAGCTTAATATAATTTTATCATCAAATCAATAAATACATAATTTGTATCTTTTATACACATTTATTAATCTCAACAAATTATGTTTTTTTAAAATTATTTATTAATTTTGTTCCTTGAACAATGTATATAGGTAGAAGAGTAATGAACAACCAATTAACAACAACAAATGGGAACAATACAAGGAGGCAAGTAAGATTGTTTGGAGTGAACCTAGAATGCGAGGTCGATGACTCTTCATCATGGTCTGAGTCATCAACCCCAGATGGTTCAATATCATCGAACCATCATCAACAAGGTTTAGAGTACTATCAAAGTCAAGCTAGTCAACACTATTACCAATACCAAGTCCATCATTCCAATCCTCATGCTGCTCCTGCAACTTCATCCTATAATAATAACCATCATTATTATAACACGGTACGCTCCTTATTTTATTAACGAAAATTTCTGCATTTGAACATGAATTGAGTGATATTTTGATTTTTCGAGCTTGATTTTCGTGTTTCCTTTAATGAGACAGATGTATACATAGTCTACAGTCACCCTAAGTAATATTTTTTAATTCTTAAAATACAATGCACCTAGCTAGCAGGTGTATTAATTAAATTGGAAATACTTAGGTCAGTAGATGACAAAAGGCCAAAAATAACATAAAAATAGTATTCTAGTTGAACAAGTAATGTGCTACTTTTTGTAGCAGAAATCAATTTTGATACTTGTTATAATAATGTAAGCTGTTTTGGAATTTGCGGTATCCTCTTTCCACAGCTGGTTAACTATTTCCTCCGTCCATTTTTAGTTTAGTCATCTACTTTTTCCGTTCAACTTTACTTGATTTCTATACTATTTTCAAATATTCAATAATACTTGTTCATTTTATAAAATTAATAGATAATTTTACATTTAATTCCTAATTTATTCTTCTTATTAATTATAGTCATTTTTCTATTATATTTTTTTAAGACATCATATTTATTATATTCAAAGTGTAATTTAGTAAAATTACCTCATCATTTATTACTTCTTAATTCTTGTGCTAAGTCAATAGGGGCCAAGTAAAGTTGGAAGATTGAGTACTATATTATTTTGAAATATTCAATATCACTTATTTAAAAAAAGGACAAGTCCGGTACACTAAGCTCTTGCTATCTGTAAGGTTCGAGAAAGAATCCGACGATAATATTACTTAATTTTTATAATTTATAAATGATTTGTCATTTTGTATCTATTCTAATCTTATTATTAAATAGTACTATTTTTCAATATTTAAAAGATTTATATTTAATAACAATAATTTGGTTAAATTATATTTTATCATTTATTATATTTTAGTTCCTCTGCCAAATCGGAGGAATCTCCTCTCCATTTTCTCTCTTTCTATTCTCTTCAAGTTTTTATCTTGATAGGTGATACATGATGTAAGTTAAACTTAATGACTAAGATTTAATTGACTACATATGTCTCTAAATTTTAGCAGTTAAATCTAATTTATGTCATAAATTATCCATCAAGATAGAAACTCGAGAAAGAATGGAGAAAAAGAAAATAAAAAGAATTTTTCTCCTACTAAATCAGGGATGGACAACTATCATTTCATAGAGAAAACCTTCTTTTCCTCACTTCTAATTCCACCATCTCTATAAATAGGTTTGGTTTGGGGAAACTAAATATTCCCTCAGTCCATAAATAGTTATTCAATTTATTTAAAGGAGTAAATTAGGAAAATTATTCAATTCGTTTTAATTTCTTAAAAAACGAGTAAAAGGAAAAAATTAGATAACGATGGCATGGAGAGAGTAACTTTTGCTTAAATTTTACTTCCTCCGTATCACATTTCTTGTGCACATTACTAAAATAATGAATAAGGTAACAAATAGAATATAATAGTAAAAATATTTCTTTTGTACCAACACTAATCGTACTGGATTCGATTGAAACTTTGAAGCTAACTATGTTTGTAATGAGAGTAGTATTAGGATCGATCTTTTTTGGTCTTTCGAAAAATCATTTTTTTACTTTTATAAGATAAAATAATAAAATTTGTGTATATTTTATCTTCTCCCTTCACTTTTGAAATTTTTAAGGTATGTTACCTTTGTGATTTCTTAAAGGGGTTTAAAGAGAAGAAAAACAACTAATATGGAATGGAGTATATTTTTATAGTTTGGACTTTTATTAAATATATAAACAAATTAGTTGCGAATAAGTTGAGGTTGGTAGCAAACTCAAAATTCATAAATTTTAAAGGGCTAATTTTTAATATATACACTAATTAGTTTATGTAAAATATAGTTACATTTTATATGCATAAAAAATAGTTAAAATCATATGAAATATATCGTAACTATACAATATAATCAACATGGGTTATGATACACCGGTGAGAATGGTTTATCCTTAACTAAAGTCTTGGGTTCGAGCCCTAGGAATGGAAAAAATTCTATTGGAAGTACCACCTCCCAATGGGCACTGCAGTGTGCGATCCGAATTTAGTCGGGACTCCACGAGCTCCGAACACCGAGTGGGAAACCCAAAAAAAATTATATAATATAGTTTGTCAAAAGCCATAAAAACTATACATGGACTATACACTAATAATATAATGAATAAACTAAATATAATTTGATTATATATGAAATATACACCAATAATGACCCGTAATTATCTTGACTTTCAATTCTAGCTTGACTCCACCCATAAAAAACCCTTAGCTATCATGAAAACTATGTTGATTGGACTCATAAAAAATATCAATAAATACGTGTTAAATTCTTTAAAAATAATTTATTTTTAGAAAATTTAAGATGAGTATGGCAGTCAAAAGTGAAAAGTACTCGCAACTTAGCGCGGAGTCCGGAGATGAGCACCTTGAATTATATTCGATAAAGATTGAGAATAAAACCATATTTATTAAGCTTTTAAAGTAAATAAACAATATGTACATTATTCAATAATGTCGTTTTCGAAACTATTTTCCCAGAAAAAAGTTTAATAACAGATATGGACAAATAGTAATAGATGTTCTAGAGGACTCCAGTCCTCATAGCAACCCTTTGAGAATTTTGCTACTCCCATGTTTTTGTTTTAATATGAGATATCCTCTTTACTCTCGCAGTCCTCGCGGTAAATCTCTTTGTATTATTAATATTTAAAAATTCTTAATATTGTCATATTTTTTTTTGTCTTATAGGAACTTAATTTGTAAGACAATATACATATATTAAGAAAATATTTAAAAATATAAGTTATAATCATATTTTCCACTATAATCTTTTTAAAATCATAAATGTAACTTTGTAAAAGGCATAATTTACCTTCTAAAAAATAAAAAAAATTCAATAAATAAAAGGGCTAATATAAAAAAAGTTTTGAATAATATCTTAAATTTTAAACAATTCAACTATTTTAAAGAATAAAAAAATTCCCAAAATTAAGTTAATATGAAACAAAATGAGTAATAGCACTCATTAATACATAAATTGTACATAACATGAAAAAAATATATTGAACATAATGTTACTTATTAATACATTTATTATTTTTATTACAAAATAATAAAACTACTCTCAGTATTTTTACAAAATAATAATACATTTACTTATCAATACCAAACTACTCTCAGTATTTTTCACGTGTTCGGAGTTGTGTGAAAGGAGAATACGTTGGGAATAAAATGATTATGAAGAATGGGCATACATCTTTATTATGGACTGTGGTCCTGACTACCATAGCAGGCAAATTGAAGTAAAACTTCAACCAGCCAAAAGATATTTTGGATCAAAAGCTCATATTATAGTCAGATTTTTTACACACCATCAGAGTCAGACTCCTATTTAGAGAAATCGAGATATAATCTTACATTTAATTTTTAATTTATTTTTATCATTAATTATAATTATTATCTTATTATATTTTTTAAGATATTATATTTATTATATTCTAAAATTGATTTGATAAAATTATTTTTAATATTTATTGATTCTTAATCTCTGTGCTAAGTCAATAATAGAGGACTAGGAGGGAGGAGTAGCTTGTTAGTGACATCATACAACATTTATATGTAAGATAAGTCTTACCTTTTTGTTGTAGCTAGTAATGTTTTTTCCATGCCCAGATAACACCTTTCTGATTTTTTTAAATTGACCAACCAATTTCCCCACTATTAAAGAAAGACTTGATTGGGTCATTTAATTTCATTATGACTAATATATATATATATAACAGGAAATTATACCGTCCTGGAGATTTTTAAATATAAATAAATAAAATTTAGAAAAAATTAGCTTGAACTAGATTTTGACTCGTTCTATAATCCATTATTCAAGCTGTCTTGATCCAACTCATTTTGACCGAAACAAATTCGATTGAGTTGGATGCTAACTCGTTTATTGTCTTGAACTATTATGACCCGTCCAATAGGATTACAACTTACAATTATAGCATACCATTTAATGATGCATGGGTAAAAAGTCACGCGCATGACGTTTTCCATGCCTTTAATATGAAGCAAAATACTTACTCCACAATCTAAGTGGAAATAAAGTTCGTTGGGAACTTTCATGATGTATTGAATATACAGCTATATTTCTATCACCAAAATAGTCAGTGGTTCAGACAGGGATGGTCATATATTTATGTTTCTTTTTTATAATTATGGTGTTTAGATCAGCTTAGTCTCACCTCGATTAGTTTCACGAGACACCTACAACACTTACCAGATAAGCTTGTCTATCACAACTAAAAAAACGAAGAAATAACCTAGTGTGTTGAGAATTAAACTCGAAACTTTATAGTGCTCAATGCTTTGTATTGACCACTGGGTCACACTTCGTATAATTATTACACTTCTATTTTTCTTCAAATCTTTTTAATGGTATTGCTAACAATTATAGTGTATGGTCGTTACAGGATATGGATTACCCAAGAGATGTCAACC
This sequence comes from Solanum sejunctum, assembly GCA_025642045.1. NCBI lineage: Eukaryota > Viridiplantae > Streptophyta > Magnoliopsida > Solanales > Solanaceae > Solanum > Solanum sejunctum. Next base: position 20,211,499 of record JAOTQJ010000002.1, read on the forward strand.
AGATGAGATATCACCAGGGATAAGATCTGTGGATGTGACATAAGGATTGACTATTATGGGCCACTTGGAATATCAAAAACAAGTAATTAAAAGAAAAAAAAATGAAAATTAAAAAGGGAAAAATCCCAGATTTTCTGGCTACTTGCCCTCCCAAAAAGGTGATTTATTATATCATTTCCAAGGTTAGAGGGAAAGTCAATGAAAAAAAGTTGGAACTTTGAAAGAGACATTCAAGTGTATTTTGAAGGGTGGTAGTTGGACAGCTGAGGTGGGTTATCCAAGTATAGATTGATGTAAACAAAAGCCCAAAAGAAATAATTTGGACTGTCTGTTTACATCTATCCGAACTTATTTGAGACCTAGGCATACTTGTTATTGTTCGTTTACAAGAATTTCAAGAACATATAGAAAAAGGAGTTTTTTTTTCTTTGGTTGGGGTGGGTGTTGTAATGGGGTCTGGTTTTACTACTGTAAAGATTTTCCTAGGGCTTCACCAAGAAGAAAAAATATGGTGGAGAGACTAGTTTCTTGGATAAGATAGCACTGTACTCTGTTGTCAATGACAGGCCCATAGTGTCTTAGGAATACTATTTGACATCTATTCAAGGCAACTAACAGTTTGAACAGCTTTTCTTCACATTTTGATTATAATTTTGATGAAAGAATTCATTTTGTTCAACAGTGTGTTCACTGTACTACTACTACTACTTGTGTGTTCTGATAATTCCTATGGTAAACTGTTGGAATCCAAGTTCAATTTTCAAGAAGTCTGTCAAAGGAAAAAAATGACAAGATAACATTATTAACAAGTCCTGTTTCATTAAACTTTACAAACAGTACATGAATCTATTTCATTCTAATTTGAACCTGTGATATTAGATGGTGGGAACTAGCATTCTATCAAAATTAACCTTCGCAAGGCTGTTACTGTTCAAACTAGTTTATGCTAAGGCAAAATTCTGAACTTGTCTTGATAATTGATTCCAACAGTTGAGTGGATGAGATAGCAAAGAGCCAAAAGACCGTCGCCGGACACTAGACAAGCCGTTAAGAACTGCCACTAGCTAGCCAGGTCAGAAGAACTAGCCCCTCCCCTCTTTTAGTACTACTTGTGTGTAGTAACTATGTTATTATCATTTCTTTTATAATTGTAAAATATTACCCCTTGAGCTTTAACTCAATTCAAAGGTTAGCTCACGAAGGGAGGATTGCCCAGGTGTATTCTCCAGCCAATGTGGAACTGTAGCCCACTCTAACATGTCAAGACTTAACTGGAGCATGAACAATATAATGGGGGACCCAGATGGGAAAGAACCTAACTCCAATACCATGTAAAGATATGACATTTGAGTTTACCTCAACTCCAAAAACTAACTTACGAGAGGAGTATTTTCCAAGTCTATATACGGAATTCATAGTTGTTCACCAACTAATATGGAACTCTAATCCACTCTAACACGCCTCCCACACCTATACAGCCAACAGGAAGCGTGAGCAACTTAACATGGGGCCCTAATGTGGACAAACCTGATTATGATATGATACAAAATATGGCACTTGGAATTAACTCAATCCTAAAATGTAGCTAATGAGATGAAATTATTCAAGCCCATATAAGCAGACCATACTCTAACCCACTCTAACAATAACGAAATGCTATTGCATCAGTTTAATGATTCAAACCAAAATATTAAATTTAACCCATTTCCCACTTTCCTTCTTGAATTCAAACCACATCCTCAATGGATTATTAAATTTAAACAGGAGCAATGTTGTAAAGCATAATCTAAGAAAATTTCAGGAGTGAGACAAAGGAAGAAGTTGCCAAACTAACTTCAAACAACAGTACAATGAAATACAGCAAAATAAAGCAGTGGCCAGAAACTGGTGGCATACCTGAGTATCGTTTGCAAAATATCACTCCTTATATCACCACAATTCTAGTTATGTACAAAAATGGAAATGGAGATACTCATTAATGTCATTATCTCAACAGAAACATGGAAGGACATTGAACAAGTTCTTGCAGTTGGTATTGCAAAAGATAACTCACAAACTGTCCATTAGAACTCAAGTTGGTCCTTTGGAATTGGATGCATCAGTGTCTTTGGAAGATTTTGAATCTTTAGTTTTCTCCATGGTTTGTTGGATACCTTCTTGATATCCTTGTATGAAACTTTTAAGTGCATCTTTATATGCAGAAGCTCTCGTCATGTAAACTCGTTGCAGTGCTGGTCGTAGTGTCTCCATGCCGCCTCTTGCAGCCACAGCTAAGGATACAATGGGCAATAGTTTCATAACTAGATTAAGAAATGATTTCAACACGACTGAAAGGATCTACGCACTAATTAAAGAAAGTACAAGAAACATACAGTGCAATAATTGCAAATGTTTTGCAATCGGTTATATGGTTAACGGAAACTTTTAGATGGATAACACAAATAAGTATATCTTAGTTTCCAGCATATATTATTACAGAAGTTTCATGAAAATCAGATACACAGCTTCTTGAAGCATGTTATAACAAAGTTATCGCAGAAAAACCAAATCTCATGACTAAGAGCTTGTTTGGATTGACTTAGTTTAAGTGTTTTTAAGCCAACATAGCTTTTAAGCACTTTTGAAGTGTTTGGGTAAATTTAGAAAGTGCTTCGGGTTTAAAAAGTGCCTACAAGCACTTGGTTTTAAACGAATATGTTAAAAAAAAAAAGTAAGTCAAAAGCCAAAAGCCAATCCAAACAGATTCGAATTTCTCAAGAGGCTACGTGATTGTTAACACATAAAATCCTGAGGATAGTTTAAAGTAACAGAACTTTAAGTCAATCCAGGAATATATTTTCAGCTTTAAGGGTTTGTGACAGAATTTTTGTCGATGAAATCGTTGGGTATATACAAGCTATGATTATCTGTGATTTGTGGAGAACATAATAGGATAAATGAAAATCACAGACCCTTAAAGCTATGTTCTCAACGATTAATAGGATCAAAATTTAATAGGAGACCATAGCTGAGTTTCAAAAACTAGGACCTTAGAGATTAGGTTAAAATTTAATAGGATCAAAATGGAATACACTTATTCAAGAATGTTTACACACCCTACTATGATTTTGCATCCAAGAAGACTATGTTGAAGGTCGAGAAAACAAGGTGACAAGTAGAAATTCAGTTCTGAAAATCAATCTACAGGACAAATTATAACACTGGAATGAAAGAAAAATCAACTAATCGTATAATACAAGAAATAGAACTATAATAGCAAATAGCAGTTGTGTGCTTTGTTTAAGAAAATGTGTGCTTCACTTCTCACTTTTCGTTTCAGGCCCTATAAACCTTGTCACTTTCTTGCACATTTTGCTTCTAACAGCACTGACTCCCACCATTCATATAAAGATATCATTCATACCAGAAAGAAGTAGGAAAGATGTCGTGGAATGTATATACAGACATATTGTTCACAATATGTTGAGTCAAACAGTACTTCCATTGAACCAGCATATCTATGGTAAGTCTCAGTGTATTAAATTGAAACAACAACAATTCTATATGAAAGACAACTGATAAGATATTTTACCAAGATCCTCTAACGTCGAGGGTTCCTTCTCCTTTCCGTTGGCATTTTCTTCACCCAACTTGCCTTCAATCTCACGCTTCTTTCTGTAATCATTGGGCCGAAGTTCAGGACCAATGTCCCTCACCCAGCTTGCAGCATAAAGCCTGGACGCTTCCTTAAGTATCTGAATGAAATTACCAAGATTAGACGGTAATTACTGATAAATGAACCATAATAATTCATTACCAGAGAGAAAATACAAATAAAACTCACTAGATAGCGCTCTTTCAAAGTTAGTTTCCTACGTTTTTTGACATGAGGAGGGTCCGGTAAAGATGAAGGAAAAGCAATCTCTTTCAGATCATATCGAACATAATCATATACTTTCCTCCAAACTGTCTTCAGCTTCATTTTGAGTCCTGAATTGCCCTTGCATGTGTGCATAAACTCCACATTAGTACATGAACAAACAATATATACATACATCAGAAAATTATTCTTTTAAATAGGAAAAACTAGAGGAATTATTTTCTAATATAATACCCAAATAACCATTCCCAGGATCAGCAGGGGCAGAACTACATTTATCCAAGGGTGGTCAGATAAACATGCTTCGTCAGAAAACTTTTCCGAATATATAGGTTAAATATAGATATTTTGATATATATATCAATTGTTGAACACTATTAATACAAAAATCACCCACTCAAGTTCTAAAAGTATGAACATCCTTGACGAAAATGCTAGCTCCGCCATTGCCTCTACAGAGAACTGGTTCTCTCGCTTACCCAAGAATTAGTAGTTTTTCATAACAAGACAGAGAAATTCAGTTTAACTTTGAAGGATCGAAACTATGCCACTAGACTTAAAGCAAAAATCATGATGGATCAAAATAAATCTCCTTGATCAAACCATCCTTCCTACGTTCATAGTTAAAATTAGTTCAAACATCCTAAGGTCATGTATGAGACTTATAATATAACTGTTAAAACAGAATGCAAATGGAACTTCAAACAGATCGCCATTTCGCAAGTTCAATCATATAGACAAAATACAGGGATAATCTACATAAGGCTTTATTCCTAAACTATCATATTTAGTTCATGTCTGTTCATCTTCTCTTTCAGGCAAATTATCAAACACATTGTCATCACTACTAAAACGAAAAGGATTCCCATTCCAACTGCATAATTAGCCGAAACCTTAGTAGCTAAATTGATTAACTACCGAACATTCATCCATTTCCCGTTTCCCCAATTTTTTTCCGAAAAGGTGCATAATCACTGCCGATAACTCACCAGCAGTGAAGCAGCTCCGGCAGGAGATTACGGCCGCGCGGCGGACAAATATAGTGAAAACTCACAGTAGAAATTTAGAATTAAATTATTTCTGTAAAATTTGATAAACATTTATCAGTACTCCATTTCACAAAAGATTAACCAATTTAACTTTTAAAAATCAAATTTAGAAGATAAATAAGCCACTTGAATTGAATTTGGCTGAAGAAAATAAGGGGTTACAAAGTGCAAAAAAGACAAAACAATAGTTTAATGATTACTTTTAGTTTTAATTATTTTATTTTTGTAATTCATAATATTAAATAAAATTATTCTTTTTGTTTTAAAATAATAATCTAGTTTAACTTGAACAGAGATTAAAAAATAAAAAAAACTTTTCAATATTGTGATCCTAAATTAATGTTATGTTAAATGTATCAAAATGTCCTTTAATCGTGTTGCCTTAAACATGCCTCGTGCAAAGTTGAAATTAAAATTTTGTTAAAATAAAAATTAGCTCATTCTTTTTGAAATAGACTAAAAAGAAAAATATATATTTTTTTTAAAAAAATTTACGTAACTAGGCAAACATATTATATATATTTATATTATACTACTATAGTTTTAAAAAAATTATAATTTATAGTTATAGTTAGAGTTTTATTGTTGTTTTTCTCTCTTCTCTTCATCTCTCTCTTCTCTCTCTTTGCAATTTCTTACTAGATAAAAATTATATATGTATATCAGCTCCATATATATAATTATTTTAACAAATATACATAATCAATTTAACAAATATATATATAGAGAATTTATACCTCTTTTCACTCTCTGCCCTCTCGCGCTCCTTCTCTCCTTCTCTCCATCTCGCTGACCTCTCTTCTCCTTCTACCAATCTCCTTTACCA
>JAOTQJ010000002.1:20228432-20252320 GCA_025642045.1 Solanum sejunctum
CTTATTCATTTATTTATTCTTTTTTACCTCCTTCTTCTTTTTTTTTTTTTTTTCTCTTCAAGAGGGGAACATCCATGGCAGTCCACCTCCACCATCACTAAGCCAAGTATCATCATCAAATCACACACTTTTAATTTTAGCTTCACTTTTCACTAATTTAAAATTTATTGATAACTTAAAATTAAAATTGAAAATCAAGAAGATGAAATTTTAATATCAAAATGGAGAAGAATTTATTGAATCACAAAATTCATTAATGGAAAAATTTTTATTTCAAAATCATTAGGTAAAAGACCCATTAATGTAGAAAACTCACTTATTATAATGATTATTAGTACCAATCGAACTTTTTATATCAACATTGTTAAATTAAAAATCAAAAGCAATATTAACAACTAAAGCAAATGTGATTTCGATAATTTTTCTCGACATTGCCTCGACGAAAAATATTTTTGATTCAACACTGAAAAACGAAATTGAAGCTTTAATTGAAAAAAAAAAGACTTTTTGATTATAGAAACAACTTAGGTTTCTTGACTAAAGATTGAAAGTGGATATTAGAATTTGAAATTTGGCAATGAAAAACAACATCTTCAGATCCATCAAGAAGCAGCGGATCCACGTGTTGGATTCCGGATGCTCGAGCACCCACTGACTCTAAAAAAATTTTTGTGCATTTATATAGAAAATCTATAAAAATGAAATAAATATAAGGTTAAGCATCATTGAACAAAAAGTTTTGTGGGTGCTGTAGTTCTTTGTCTGTTGGTAAAGTTCACGGGAGCTGCCAAACGTGGGTTCGAATCCCACTGGCAACACATATTTTTTTTCCTTAAAAAATTGAGCACCAATTGTCCTGGAATTTTGGATCCGAGACATCTTAAAACAATGGAGGAAAAATGGAATGATTTAGGAAGATGATTAAAATGGTGGAGAAAAAAAATAAAATGTTTCAAAATTGATGGATTTTGATGAAGAACTTTTAAAATTTTTATTTTTTTTAATTCTGAAAAATGGGCTAGACGAGTGCATTACACTGAGCCACAAAGATTTGTGGTGACGTTTTGAGAGTGTCAATATTCTAGTTTAAAATATTTTAGGGATAATAGGATCCCTGTAAAATTTATGTGTGTAGTTAAAAATACGAGTATAATTTGGGATCTTTTTTAGATATTTTCTCATAATTTAAATATGAAACTTGAAAAAATTAAAATATTTAAAGATAGCTAAAACTAGACCGACAACAAAAAGATGAATATAGGAATTAAATCATAATATAGTGATGAAAAAGTGTAATATACAAAGTTCACTATAAGAGTTACAACATATTTTACTATATAAATTCCCTTAATTTACCTATTATGACTTCCACACCTTGACATAACATCAATAATAAAATCCAATAACACTAACTTCTTGTTTCCGATATGCATAGATGAAATAACAAGTACTTTTCACCATTTTGACCAATTATGAAATATTGAGACGAGCCAACGAAAGCATTGTAAGCAATAGTGAATACTTTTTTTCTTTTTGGATGAAACTATTCTTAGTGTTTTCGAAGAGCTGAAGCAGATAGAACCACCAGGATGATGAAGATTGCCACCGTGACAAAGGCGGCCACGACAGCTCCACTGGCCCTTTGGCAAAAATCACCAAATTGTTGGCAAATTGCTAACCAATTTGCATCTTGGTTTCCATTGTGAGCCAAGTACACTATGGCTGCTGCTGAACCTGCTGCACCCGTTGTTAATGCAATCATCACCTTCAAAATTGTCCAAAATATAATTAAAAGTTAATCATTTAATGAAAAAAATTAAATATGTTCAATAGAATTTGCAATTAGTAACAAAGACACCCTTTAATTTTTTGTTAGTTCTATATTCTTTAATAAGAGGTGTCCACTACTAAAAAACACTATGTTAAACAATATTAATCAGTTATTCCCATAAATATTTTGATTGAATAGACGAAAAAAAAATTTATATGTTTTCATATTGAAAAATTAATAAGTTTTCACTATATTTTAGCGAGATCCAGAAAGGAGAAAGGTATACAAGTTGGAAAGCTTGTGTCATTAGTGAAGAAAAACAACAACAATAACATACCCAGTGAAGTCCGAGAAAAATAAAATGTACGCAGACCTTACCACTACCTAATAGAGATAGAAAGATTTTCCGCAACATCCTCATCTCAAAAATATCACCCCCAAAATAAAAAATACTAAATATACAACCATTATTAATGAAGAAAAGCACGTTTAAATTAATTTTGCAACGGCAAGAATATATTTGACCTAAATGCGTGCTGGAGCATCGATATTCTAAATATAGGTCCATTATTTAATGAAATATTTAAATTGTTGTAATAATAAATCAATACTGCTTACACAAAATTTTACGTACCGTATCAAATATAATGAGGAGGAGCCTGGGTACAACTGCATGGGATCGTACAATGCAAACAATAGAGAAAGGTACAGAGAGGACAAGGTATGCAACAACTATTCCCATCCCTACCACAAAAAATCTGTAAAGATAGAAAAATTAATTAATTAATTTAAATATGATATAATATAGTATAATTATCTACGTATCATGCACATACATAATTCTAAAAAGTACGCAAATATTAGAACTTCATAACCTATTTGACTAAGCTTCTGAGAAGTCAAAAGCGTTTATTTAAGATATTTTACATGCTTAGTCATATTTTTTGGAAGAAAACGGGTGTTTTTGAGTAGTAGCAGAAATTGAATAAAGTAATTTTTTCGTTGAAGCATTTTTGAAATCTTTGTCAAACACAAATTGATGTTCTTGGCAAATGGGCATTATGATCCAACTTGAAAACACTATCTTCATTCACTTTTACTTATCATTATTTCACTTATCGAGGTCAAACTATATGAACTTTGATCAACATTTTAAGATGTATTTTTTCATCATATTAATATGAGAAGAATTACAATTTATAGCATTTTTCGTATAGTTTTTGACATCTAAATTTTAGATTTTCAAATATTTAATTTAACTACTTCAAATTAACTTTGAAGTTTAGTTAAGTTGATCTCGAAAAGTGAAACAATACAACAACAATATACCCAGTGGAATCTCACAAGTGAGTCTGGGGAGGGTAAATGTACGCACATCTTACCACTATCTCATAGGGATAGAGAGACTATTTTTTGAGAATCCTCGTCTCAAAAATCCATAAGCAGATCGAAAAAGTAAAACAATGACAAGTAAAAGTGAATAGAGGCAGAAACTTTTAAAACGAGTAGATTTTGAAAAGTTTGACCGAACAGACTCGTAATTTTCTTACGTGAAAGTAGGAAGATCGTCATAGCTAGCTTCAAACTGAAAGAACTGAGTGAAAAAGGGAAGAGTTTCATCAGTAGTAGCCATAGCCACAACAGCACCTAATGCAGAAGCAAAAGCGGCTATTCTTAAAATGAGGTCAAAAATTGCAATTCCTCTTTTGGCACCTCCTTTTGCAGGAGTAGCAGCAGCAACAACAGGAGCTGCTGTTCCCAAAAGTGGGGCTTTTCCTTTCTTTTCTTTGTTGGTTTCCACAACATCAAACTTGGTTGATTCATTTTTCTCCATTGGAACAAAAGTGGCTAAAATTAGAAAATTACAACAAAACTGGCTAAAATTTAAAATGGACGATGGAGTGGCTATTTACTTGTTTGTGGTGTGAAGAATAAGATGGTTTAGCACTTATATAGGGAGGATTTGTAAGGTGGATTTTATTATACGGATGAATATTTTAATTATTTTTTGTGATGGAGCAAGAAGAGTGGTTATTTTAATAAAATAAAATAGTACTAGTAGCTAGTGTTTTACGTAACATCTTTTGAATTTCGTGATTCAAATAAAATCCATCTTTAATTATAATTTATTTTTAGATAATTTAAAACGTTGTTTAGTGTGAGGTATAAGTTATAAAAACACTAGGATTACAATATATAAAATTATTTTATCCTGCATTTGGTTGGAGATATTAGATAGTCATGGAATTATTTATTCCACCATTTATACTTTAGTGATGAAATAACTCATCCCATATACATAGTGAGATAATTATTATCGGAATAACTTGCCCTGAGATAATTAATCTCAAGATAACCTATTCCCACCAAACGATTCCTTAAATATTTTGAATTGTCAATCATTTTGACTTATAATATTTTTTATGTAATTTAAAAAAAAAAATAAAGATTTTTTAAAATTTGAATTATGATGCATAAATTGAAATAAGAAAAGTGTTAATGATGTCAACTTTTCAATTAGAAAGCAAAAAGGTCGAGATGATGGAGCAGTTTTAAGAAAGATTGGAAAATATTCTTTTGAAAATCTTGTGAGTTCAACTAAACGACGACATTGTGCCCTAATCCATTAAGGTGAGACTAATGTTATTTTCTCCCACTCCCCCTAACACCTACCCCAACTTAATTTAGAAAGAACCTTTCGCTTTTTAAGATTTTTTTCAAGTTAAAGAATAAATAATATGACGCTGTGAAATTTATGTGTGGAATTTAATTTTGTAAAATTTATATGAATTAATTCAACTATATGCTTTAAACACGTCTAATGCTTAATATTCGACCACTAAATGATTTTTATCAAAATCATATGTCAAATATCCTAACTAACATTGTTGACCATCAAATTGTTTAATTTGAGAGCAAGTTTGTATTTACTCATGAAAGAGTAATAGTATATTCTTTGTTAAGAAATTGTGATTTTTCATTTGTTTGGAAATTAAGACATATAGTGGATTTGTATCTAAATGATAACTTTAACACTATTTAACATTTTGTTATATATATAATATATATCTTTTCATTGGTATGATTTTTTTAAACATTAAAGATCATTATATTTCATATCTTGAGGTTTAATTATATATCGTATGCTAAGTAAAATATCATATTTCATGCCTTCGCCTTTTAAAACATCGAGTCAAACCAAAAAACCTCCATTGATTGTCCCGAAGCCATAACCTAATGATAGTCTAATACTCAAACTATATATAAAACATTTCTATCAATTTTTATGGTCGATTTATTGATTTAAATTTATTTTTTATTTTGCTTGAGGAATCCTAATATTAACACCAACCTTCATCTAGAGTCGAGAAAAGGAAGAGGTAAGAATTTTAGGTTATGATTTCTTTAACTATAATAATTTCTATTTGTGGGGTCTAATCAACAAATTATTTGTACATATTAAAAAAAGATATAAATACATAATTTGACTGAAAATTATTTGAATTTTATCAAATTCGTATCTCCGCCCCCCCCCCCCCTGAATTTACTATACTAATACGTGGTAATAATATTTAATAGAGCTCGTTGTTTGTAACTTAAAATTTACAAATTACATGCCACATATTCAGGTGTTTTCTTTTCCATCTCTGATTTGGATTAGGCCTTAAAATAAGAATACAAACCCTAGAAATTAGAAAATAGGATCATCCTAATTAAATTTGGTAATGGTAATTCATTATTGTGTAATCTATATTATATTTATATCTATAAGTGTTAATTTCATATTAATTCCTAATTTCCAAATAAAACTTACTTAATGGAGAAATCAACCATAAACACTGAAATTAGTGACCCAACCAATGACCCTAATGTTACGGACTTAGAATTGGCGCACTAAGCTCTATTATGTGTCCTTGGGGATATTAATGGGAATGATTTTAGCATTGGGTGTTATACTAGTTTCTTCAATGTTTAAGGCTATTACACAATTTCAAACCCTATACTTCATCTTATATCATCAACCACCCCATCTCCAAGCGTTTTCGTAACAAGAAATTTTATGAACGGTGTGATCTTGCAGAATCCTGATAGTTGGAACCTCACTTTCATCGTCAGAAACCCTAATAGTAATTATATTCTCTACTACAACGATCTTGAGGTGAAAATCACATACAATGACAACGTTTATTGACAAGCCAATGTTTCTACTAACTTCCATCAAGAGGAAAAAAACTCAAACTTGATGTGACTTTTGGAACTTTGAATGCCACTAATATTTATGAATATTGTTTACAGGTGTTGTATTTTGCAATTTACTCTATTGAATGGCACTAGTATGAAACTTAAATGTTTCTTGCATTGTATACTTCTATTTCTCTTCAATTACACTTGGGTGGGCATTCGGTATTCGATTCAAGCAGTTCAGGCTCGCATTATATGTTTACATCTGATGAGCATGACAACTTCTAGCATGTTCGACAACATACCTAAGGATAGAATGTATACTGACTTTACCTTACCTTGGAAAGCGAGGAATTTGTTTCCAATAACATATGGCACATTCAGCCTACACAAATCAATCAACTCCATTTCAACTCCATTAGAGTATCGAAAAATCTTAAATCTATTTGAATGAAGAAAGAAGAAGAGTATGCTAGTTCACTAAAAAAAATAATCTTGGCCCCAGGAGAAGGTTGGATATGCGGTGCTGTTACAGGGACTACTTAGCTTGTACAAAGTGTGATGCAACAACAAAGAGACATTCATGCATTCCATTATTTCAAGTTTGATTCTTTCATCCAATGATTGTGCCATTGCTCATGTATTTGGATCCAACTTCAATTATCGAAGGCTAATTCCAGGTAATTTCTTTTACTTTCCTCCGAGATCCAGTATTTGAAATCAACGCAGACCAATACATGATTTGAAGATATTAAGGGCAACAGTTGAAGATTGATGTTCTACGACAGCTGCAATGGCAAATGTATCCAACAACGAAAGCACAACATGAGGTGCTTTGTGTCAAACAGTCAAAGTCAAGATACACGGCGCATTCAAGAGCACACCTGATGGAGTTGGAACAAGAATCATGGGAAACCAAAACTCAATTCCAATATAAGAAAAACCAGCTAGGAGGACAGAGTTGCTCGGAATTTACACTAGTGATACTGGTGAATGGCAAGACGATGAAACGATGAAGGTACTCGGCTTAACAGTGAAGGTGGGAATTTGGCAGAGGAACTAGCAAAACAGGATAATATGGTACCATTTAGGCATGAACTAGTAAACAAACTATAAAGTTTCATAATAGACAAAGCAAAGATAACAGAGATCTTTGGTCTGAACACCACCATCACTATGAACTATGGTGGACAGAGTTGCTCGAAAAAATTTACACTAGTGACTACTGATACTGATGAGATGATGAGATGATGAAGGTACTAGGTGAAATAGTAAAAGTGTGTCCCAGTTGGTCTGAACACCACCTTCACCACAAAAAAAATAAGAAAGATGTATAATATCTTCAGCTGTTTTAATTTAATGGGGGAACTGCTAGATAATGGACAGTATAAAATCATGGTAAAAGCAGCAGATTTCTAGGAGGGACTACCGAAACTTATTCTGGCAACCAGTCCACTAATTCAGTTCAGACATTGTGCAGAAGTTGCAATAAAAGTCACCTGAACTACTGGATAATGTGTATGATAAACACAATCAACTATGGGGAATTTGACAGAGGAACTACCCGAACAGGATAATATGGCACCGTTTAAACATGAACATGGCAACAATCTACGAACTTTCACTACAGAGATAGCAAAGATAATAGAGATCTTTGGTCTGAACACCACCATCACTATAAACTATGGTGGACAAAGTTGCTCGATATTTACACTAGTGACTAATGATACTGGTGAGATGATAAAAGGTACTCGGCGAAATAGTGAAGGTGGGTGCAAGTTTGTCTATAGACCACAATCACCACAAAAAAAGAAAGATGCATGATATCTTCAGCTGTATCAGTTTGACGGGGAACTGCTAGATAAAGATTAAAGGGCACTACAAATCATGGTAATAGCAGAGAATTTACAGGAGGAACTACTGAAACTTCATCCCAGGGGACCAGTCCACTAATTCAGTTCACACATTGCACTGAAGAATTAGAAGTAGTCACCTAAATGCTAGATTATAAGTATGATTAAATGTGCAGCTATGGGGATTCCACAGAAGAACCATCAGGACGGGCAACAATCTATGGACTCTCACTATAGACACGGCAAGTATAACAGAGATCAATGGCTAAAAGCTTGAAACTTTTAACTAACAAGTAATGAAGCTCGAGCAACAGAATCAAATAGGATTTAACAAAACTATTTTGCATTAATATTCAAAGAGATCATTGCCCAAAATGTACATGGTTGATATAACACACCACCAATTTTTCTAGATAATAACTTCATAAAACTGAAGAAATTTGTAAAAATATTTCTTCATTGCCTATATGCAGAATATAATAAAAACAACGGTCAGTTTAGAACTTTAGATGCCTAAAATAAGATCTCGAGTTATATCAACGTTTAAGCATATTTCAATCCTGAAAACCTGTTTGGCGCCACACAGCATTGCGAACCTGACGAAGATCCCTTCCCTTGAGTGTTCTTCCGACACCTTCCAGCACCGAGAAAGTGGTTCTAGGAGACCTCATTGATCCTCGGGCCACCATCTCGTGCGGCGGTAACATCTCATCGTCAGCATCGTCATCAATTTCAACTTCAACAAGCAAGCTATGCTTTGGTGTCTTCTTCGCCATCATTGGGACGTTGACCGGAGCTGAGTGCTGGAAGTTCCTCGCCGGCATGGATTTTGAGTGATTAAAATTACTGTTACCCAATGGAGGCTTGGGAATCGAAGGAAAGGCGCGTGAAAACGGTATCACAGTGGAAGGCGAAGCAGAAATCGGCGATTGTGAGATCGAGTCCGTACTAGAAGGCGAGGAAGCGATTGAAGGCTTCCGACGGACAACGGGCAGATTAGTTTTCTGTTGGTCCTCCGCTAATGCCGCGAGAATGCCGAACTTCTCAGGCTTCCGGAAACTATTTCGTGAAGGAGAAGTAGAGCGGAGCTGAGATTCAGTTAAAGCTCTTCCAGTCCAGAACACGTCATCTTCGTTGAGCTCATCATCATCGGCGACTGGTTCATCTATCCCGCCGCCGAGAGTAGCATCACTCAACGGAGGAGAGAAGACGCCGAGAAACCGATCGGAGGAGGGAGATTGACGGTGGCGGAAACTAACGACGCCGTTGGGGTCCATTTGTTGAAAAAATACACCGACTTCTGCGTTGCGTATGTGAAAAACCTTACTGATGCAATCTTTTTAAGATTTCACAAAGATTTATGAATTTATACGTCCCACTTTTTCTATCGGACGGTTTAGAATAACTAGTGACCTATCCAACGGTGAATGTTTTAGCAGCTGGGACCACTACGTGGCGATCGACGCAGAACGCTCTTATTCAACAACAAATGTCATTATCTGTAAATAAGATATTTAGTTTGACACATATTTTTATTACTATTACTTAGACACTTTAATTCGATACAGATGTATCTTGTCAATATTTTTAACATTGATAATGCATTTAGATGAGTTTCAAGAGGATGTATATTTTCAAAATTAAGGTATTATTGAGATAGTTTTTTTATTTCTATGAAGTAGCGATAAGGTTTATATATAATTTATCTTTTTTAGACTTTACTTGTGGAATATTACTGGATATATTGTTGTTGTTGTAAGGTATTATTGAGATAATTAAAATAAAATTAAGAATATTTAAATAAGTATTTTTAAAATTAAAATATTTATAATTAATTGCAGGTTGAATTTTAAAATATATTCTATATATATCTTAGTTTAAATTTTCGTAAGTACATTTTATAATATAGGGAGCTTAGGCCGCAAATTTCAATTTGTGTATAATTTACAGAAGAAATTCAAATTTATATGAGAGAAAGTAAATTTATTCTATGTTAAGAAAATATCTCAATTTTATTCTAATTGGTGCGCATCTAGACTATCGATAGCATCATCAAAATAGGTTCCAACTTAGAACGAGCATAAACAAATTAAGAAAATTTGTTTTATCTTCTCGGATAAATTACATAAGAATAAGAGAATTTTTTTATAGCTATTTAAAAATATTTTAATTATATTTTTATGATTATAATTTATATAATTATATTTTGTAGATGTAGTTATAGTAATGTTTGTATGATTATTGCAGTATTTGTATATGTTTATATAATTTACTATATAATTTGTTCATTTTATTTAGTGTTTTTATATTTGACTATACAATTCATGCACGATGTTTGTATAATTCATTATACAATTCATAGTATTTATATATTTTGTTATACAATTTGATTCGTCCGCAACTTTATATAATTGCGCATAATATTTGTATAAATCACACGAATTATATAAAACTCAATTTATATTTACAACTAAATTTTTTCCGTGAGCATAATTAATTCAAAGTATAGCCATATTAGTTAATAAACCAGTATATATTTATTTATCAGCATAATTAACTATGTTAGAGGAATTTTCTCATATAATCATTCAAAACTATCTTAATTATGCTTGTAGAAATAATTTGGGTAATTATATTTCGTAACTATATTTATAGCAATATTTCTACAATTCACATAGTATTGCATACGTTTGTATAGTTTCCTATACAATTCACAATTTTTATATAGTGTTTGTATATTTCGTTATACAATTCATGCATATGATAATATAATTCGCTATACAATTTGTGTACAGAGTTTATATTATTCGCTATATAATTCGTGCACCATGTTTAAATAATTCATTATATAATTTGCAGTATTTATATATTTTTCTATATAATTTGATTTGTACACAACTTTTGTATAATTATGCACAACGTTTTATATAAAATCACATGAATTATACAAAATTTAAATTATAATTATAACTAAATATTTATCACAAATTGCAATTGATTTAAATTATAGCTATATTAACTAATTAACTAATATCTATCTATCTATCTATATTTATTTATTTTTTTGCATAATTTTTCCTTTATACTTACTTTACTTAATATTTTTCTGTTTGCATCATATTAATACGTGCCTATATTTATTTTATGATTAAAAATAAAAACAAAAACAAAAACGAACACAAACAATTACTAGTGGATTCTATTTAGAGCAGTTAAGCAACGAGCTCCGAAGCAGAAAACCAGACCGATAATAATGTCGAGCATTTGCAGAACCAAACCGGTCGAGGGCCTTGGACTCCTGAACCGGGTTCTAACCATATCGCCGCCGTATATCCACCGGTCAAACCGTTCCATCGCCACCATAGCTTTCGAAGAAGTTCGATCTTCGCCGGAAAAGCCTTACGATTTCACAGCTTTTATACTCCATGGCCTCTTAGGTTCCGGTCGAAATTGGCGATCCTTCTCTCGTTCTCTTGCTTCCTCCCTTTCTGCAGGTACTTTAGTCAATTAATCAAAATATCTGGACTTCAAGCTAGTTTATTAGTTTCTATCGCCTATCAGTCATGATGAATCTTCTAAATTTGTTTTTATTTTGATCAGTTTCATTTCGATAGTGGTAAATAATTTGTGCTAAATTAGATCCTGTAAAAACTAATTGACGGATCCAGTCTATTAGCTACGCGTTTATGGATATGTTGCTTTTGATCCTACCTGTATATCTACTAAAACATTCATCAAATGCTTATAAAACGCTTTTAGATCAGTTGCTTTTCACGAAATGTTTATAAATTATTTGATTTATGTTACGTATTTTAACTTCAAATTTTGAATCCAACCTCTCCGTAAGGTCGAAATTTTATAGCTTATATGCCAGTTTATGCGTGTTTATTTTAGATGGTGTAAATTGGAGGATGGTTCTTGTGGATTTGAGGAATCATGGAAAGTCAGCTGAAATAGAAGGTTTCGTGCCACCACATGATATGGAAAATGCTGCAAAAGATATAGCTAATTTGGTGAATTCACATGGTTGGGATTGGCCTGATGTTGTTATGGGGCATTCCATGGGTGGTAAAGTCGCCTTGCAATATGCTGAGAGCTGCTCTCAAGGTGTTTATGGCCAATCGGCTCGATTGCCCAAGCAGGTGCTTGCTTTTTCTTGCAATTGCTTTTGAACTGTATTCATGGATTGCTTTAGCAGTTATGGATTCGTGTGGTACACATTCATTTGGCGAAATGGTGGTTCATTGATGCACATTTTTTTCCTGTCCTAGTATCTGGTTTAGCTTCTTTTTTGATGTGCTATTGTTGTCTGGATTTTCTTGGCAATCTGCAATGCCCTAATTTAGTGCAATCTGTTTACAGGATGTTTAAAATGAAGTTTTAGCTTATCCTTGATAATACCATGTAAGGAAAGAACCTTGTTCTTGTAGATATTTGAAAGAAGAAAAAAGTAAAACTAAAAGACATATACTTTAGCTCTCTCTTCCTCTCTATACGTATGCTGTTCCATCTTTGTTTACCTCTTTAATCTAGAATGTGTTTTTAGAAACTATTCTAACCATGAAAAAGCTACAACCAGATGGTAGCCTATGTACATATAAGTTTTTTCATTGAGCGGCAAATGGAGAACTTCCAAGAGTTTCTTTATGTAGGTTTTCTTTGTAGAAATACCTTATGGTTTGTTACTATGGTTTGTTTATGTTGTTACCTTTAGACCTCTTATTGTCAATCCCTTGCATAAAAAAGAAGCCTCAACAATTGTTGTTAGTTAGATCTAATTTGTGAAATGATGCCTAAAAATTTGTCTTTTACTTGGAAATCCTTGTTATTTTGGAGTGTCTAGAGATTGCTGAAACCAACATAAACATGGCAAACGCTGCATACACTGTCCGAGGTTAGCTTGGCTGCCAAATCACACTTCCAAATGTGGTTATTGCAGCCGCTTTCCACAAACTTTTCCAGTAAACCAGAAAATATTGTGCAAAAGTAGCCATGTGAGTACTTCCACTGAGGATACAGGCTCCAGGACAAAACTGAGTAATTGGCTGCTTTTAACCTATGTTGCTCGGACTCCTCAAAAATGTCGATGGATGCGTGTCGGATCCTCCAAAAATACACTATTTTTGGAGGATCTAACACGGTGTACGACAACATTTTTGGAGAGTCCAAGCAACTTAGCTTTTAACTGCATCATGCCTTGCTAAACTCATATGCTAATTTATGGTTCACTCCCCTGATGCAGAACAGCTCTGGGTATTGGATTCTGTCCCTGGAAAGGTGAACCCTGAAGATAGCAATAAAGAAGTAGAGAAAGTTATGCAGACGCTGCAGAGCCTACCTTCGTCAATTCCATCTCGAAAGTGGAATCTCTATTCCTTCTGATTTCCTTCAGGATGTATATGTCATTTTGGTGTCCAGATTCTTACAACATTATCTAACCAGCCTGTTTTCAATAATTTTTGGATGATCCAGCAAATAGTCTAGCTTATTATTAATGGTTGATCTGTAACATTCAATTGGACCTAGAAACCATCAGGATTTGGAATGGGTGTAATATCACATATTTATGTGGTTTTTGCAGTAGTCTGACACTTGCATACATTTATGCTTCCTATACTATGGCATAAATAATAACTCTATGAGCTTGCCATATGCCATTGTTAAGGCTTAATTAACTTCTACGAAGTTGAAAATACCTAGTGTTACTTGCACCTCTCTCTTAACGTGTATAATCTTGCCTACCCGAATATTCCTATATTAGCTTATCTCACATGTTTTCTAACTCTCTCTTACATGAATCTTGCATTTCAGATGGCTGGTAGATCACATGTTGAAACTTGGGTTTTCTAAGGCATTATCAGAATGGCTGGGCAGCAATCTTGAGAAATCAGGGGATAGCATGACGTGGACCTTTAACATTGAAGCCGCTGTAGAGATGTTTGATTCTTACAGGTAAAACCAGATCCATTCTTCTTCAAGAAATTCTAATGATTGTACTGTTGAAGGTTGTTCACTGTAAACAAAAAATGGAACTCTTTAGGGAAAAAGATTATTGGCTTTTGCTGGAGCACCCACCTAAAGGGACAGAGATAGCGATTGTACGTGCTGAGAAAAGTGATAGGTGGGATCTGGAGACTGTCCAGAAACTTGAAAGCATTGCCTCCAACAGAGCTGGTGGATCCGAAGGCAAGATTTCATATCATCTCCTTCCCAACTCCGGTCATTGGGTTCATGTCGAAAATCCAAAGGGTCTTCTTGAAATTATAACTCCCAAATTAGCTTCTCTTGTTTAGTTAGTTTTTCTGGTTTGCATGGATCCTTATTTAATCATTCTTGTGAAATCAACTTTCTTTTTCTCCTATTCATTCTCAAGGATTTGTTGTATGCCAAGTGAAAGAGAACATATGAACTTACTTTTTGCCATACCTCACTCTGTGTCCTTTGCATCGACTATCATATTATTTGTTGTTGCTACTGCTCTATTTCTCATCATTTCCATACCCAATTTAATATGCTTTACTTGAGCCAAGGATCTATTGAAAGGTTGTATACACTTTGTTCTCCCTACATCCCATTTGCGAGAATCACCAGATATATTGTTGTTGAGCAATCTGTACTTTCATTTCCTTCTATCCCTCAGTGTTGTTCCCTGCTTTCAGTAATTAAAAATCGATGAATTCCGTTGTTGCAAGAATTTGGTTTCCCATATTTACTGATCATAAGCTTTCCTCTACTCTAAAATCCCATGGCTGCATGAGTTTTGCGTGTTTGACCTATGAAAATGAGTATTAATAGGGTAACAATTGAAACTTATCTAGGGTATAATCAAACACATTTTTTATAGTGTACTGTATCTCATATATTCAATTTTTAGTCCATTAGTTAAACTAAATATGTTTCAGAAAAAACATATTCACTAAATAATTTCATTATTATTCTGCTACTCTTTGGATGCATACATGGTAAAATTTCGTTTTTATAAAATAACTCGCAAACCACATAAGAGAAATGACCTGCAATAGGCAAGTATGGTGCAAAAAATTTGAGCTAGAAGACAAATCCTCTTGCTTTTCGCCGACAAAAAATTTCAAATTTGAGATCTCCAACGTAAAAATTTCAAGCCTAAACCATTGAACCACCTTGAAGGGTTACTAGTATTACTTATTTTGCAAACACAAACGACCTTCAAGAGGTTCTAACTTGGTATTTGTTACTTTAATTTGTAGAACAATAGTCTCTGTGGGTTTGTGTCATGGGATTACATAGGCTTGGATTAGTTTTCTTTGAAGTTTTGCGTATTAATTATGCAACTTAAATTTTAGGTATTCAAATCTGAAGTTAAAATTAACATTCTTCAATTTATCTTAATATTAAATATTGGATATTAAGTGTTGCTGGCCTTGGTGTAAAGTTCCTCAACATTTTTGAAAACGCAAAATGAACAAAATTACTAAATCAAAATTCAAAGGTAGATAACTAACACACGACCAATAATAACAACACATATCCAGTGGAATATCACAAGTGTAGTCTGAAGAAGATACAATGTACACAGACTTTATCACTATCTCATAAAAATAGAGAAACTGTTTTGAACAACATAACTAACAAACGACCAAAAAGACAAAAAAGAAGAAGAGCAAATATTGTTTTCGTTTGAAGTTTACCAATCCTGACTACAAATTAAATATTTTGTAAAATAGGCTAAAAGTGCAAAGAATGGAAAAAGAAAAGGAAACTTATATAGATATATTAGATTAAGAAAATATTTATTATTTATAATAATAATAAATTATTTTTATTAAATTATTATAATATATTTATATTGAATACATAATGTATTTTTAACACAAATATAAATTTATCATAATATTATTATATTACTATAAATAATAAAAAATATCGTTAAAATCAATAATTATTAATTAAAAACGATCATTTTTTCAAACGAAAAAGGCCCATCCAGCATTTCATCAAAATAAAGAAGAGGCCCATTTATGAGATTTTCACTCTTTCTGGAAACCCTAGCTATATAAACAAAGGCATAGACGTTAAAGTTTCTTCATCAGCTACTCGCTCCACCGTTACCGCTAGGGATTTTCAAGCTTCAATAGCAGCTCGCCGGCAAATCAACCGAAGCTATGGTATTATCTCTCTCTATTTGGAGATATCTGTTTTAGTTTAATTTTTTAATTAATTACTGTGTAATTAACTGAATCAGACTCGTACAATGTTGATTGCTATGAAAAATTGAAGCTTAGTGGAAATGTACTGGCAATAATATAATTATTCAGCTAGATTTGAATGCACAGATTGAGATCCTTTAGTGCTTCGGCAGTACGTAAATTTATACTGACAGTGGTTAAGGCAGAAATTTCGTTAACAGTGTTCATGATTTAATGCATATGTATCAAAAATAATTTTTGACATTTATATTCAGCATAGTTTTCTATATGTATGACCATTTGGTCGATCTAGCTACACTGATGGTCTTAAGTTTGGTGGAATGGATGGTTGTTAGTCATGTCTATGAATTTTGTTTCTTCTTTTTTTATTTTTTGAAGTTAGTATTAGTAAAGTTTATGCTGATTGATTTGTATTGGGTTGATAGTCGAGGAGAAAGACCAGGGAACCCAAGGAAGAGACTGTTACCCTTGGTCCAGCTACCAGGGAGGGTGAATTGGTATTTGGTGTTGCTCACATTTTCGCCTCTTTCAACGACACATTTATTGTGAGTTCTTGTGGTTTTCCCCCTCTGTAGTTGTTTTGTTTCTATGGAAGAAGCTGTATACTTGTTAAATTCGGACTGAATTTCTACTTGTATGCTAATTGCAGCATGTGACTGATTTGTCTGGACGGGAAACAATGGTTCGCATTACTGGTATGTACTTTGTAATGTCGGAGTTGTTTACATTTGTGTAATATCTTTTGTTCTGTATTTTATCATCACTGGGTCAGTGAAAACCTTAACGTTAATAGTCATAAAATGAAATTAACAACCCCACAGTTTGCTGAGTATGCTTCTCCTATTTTCAAGTTTTCTGTAGCATAGATGACTTTACAACAACGATAGTTATGCCTCTGTTCCAATTTACTTGTTGTCAACATTATGAATCTTCACTAATCATGCTACTTCATTTAAGCTCATCTCTTGTAAATATAATGCAAAATAATAATTAAAATAAAAAGGAGTGGAAGATCTTTATACTCTTTATGGATGTATAATTAGCCCGAAAGGCTAAAGAACTCCTAGAAAAGTGTAGGTCAGAAAGTAAAAGTGTTAGTATGACAAACCTATACCAATAGGTATAAATTGTATGGCTTTTTCTTAACTTTCCAAATTCAATTGATAAACACATAGCATTCCGTTATTTAGATCTTCCTTATAGGGGAAACCAATTTGGAGGAGTTATCTTTTCATTCAGAGCTGTTCTGCTTTACAGGTGGCATGAAGGTTAAGGCTGACAGAGATGAATCTTCTCCTTATGCTGCTATGCTTGCAGCACAAGATGTTTCTCAACGATGCAAGGTTAGAGATTGCTCAGTCTGATTTTGGAGTTCTTTACTTTCACCATTTTTCTGAAATATTAATTCATTATGCACTATGTGCCTCATTTTAAGCCACTGGAAGGAAAAAAAACTGTTTTGTATCCAATTACTTTTGATAGAATTGCAACAGATTGGGCTTGTTGGAAAAGATGTTAAGGAAATGTGGAAGATTTTAAGCTTGAGCTCTGATGTGTTACTGACAGACTTTCATTTATCATCAAGCTTGGCATATTAGTTCCAAAATTTCAGTTTTTTGTGGGTTTTGAAGTAAATCATAGATGCTATTGTGAAAATCTGAATCTAAATAATGAATTTTCAGTCCTATAGTCCAAGATGCTTAGCTGTACACATCTCGTGCTATTTTAAAAAAGGAAATATTTTGCTGAGTAGGTGATATGTAAGAAATGTTGTTCAGGTGATAGGTGATTCAGGGTTAAATCACTGTCAAATTGTGTGACTGTCATTTGGAACATTATTTTACCTATTCGCCTTATTATTATTGTTGCCTAGACTACATCTAGGCTGGAGCCAGATGTTTAAATAACCAAAGTACTGTCAAATTTAATCTCGAATTTTTGAGTGGAAGTCTAATTGTTTGATTAAAAAATTTCACATCAGATTGAACACGAAGATTTCAATGTCATTTCTACTGCCTTTTACTGTTCTGAGGTTGACATAATAAGGGAGTGGTAGTTTAACTGATCACATTTTTTCTTGCGGCTATAATTTGCTTGGAAGTCAAGTTGATTTGCAACTCACTTTTGTTAATTTACAGGAGCTTGGAATTAATGCTCTTCACATTAAGCTTCGTGCGACAGGAGGGAATAAAACCAAGACTCCTGGTCCTGGTGCCCAGTCTGCTCTAAGAGCCCTTGCTCGTTCTGGAATGAAGATTGGACGCATAGGTAAAACCTCGTTAATTGTTGAATAGTTCATCATCTGTATGGTCTATTGCTTTCGAATTCTTTAGTTAACTATCTTGAAATGGAAACCCTCTTCAAAGTACTTTTTGCTCTATTTTGTCAGAGGATGTTACTCCTATTCCCACCGACAGC
This sequence comes from Solanum sejunctum, assembly GCA_025642045.1. Classification (NCBI taxonomy): domain Eukaryota; kingdom Viridiplantae; phylum Streptophyta; class Magnoliopsida; order Solanales; family Solanaceae; genus Solanum; species Solanum sejunctum. Next base: position 20,246,843 of record JAOTQJ010000002.1, read on the forward strand.
ACTCGCAGAAAGGGTGGTAGAAGAGGAAGGAGGCTGTGAATTCTTCTCTGCAACATACATGCTGTATGGCAGGGTATTTTGTTTAAGGATGCAACTTCCTTTGTGTTTTACAACTTAGTTTTAAACATTTTGTAGCCCGAATCAAGTCATTCTGATCATTTGGAGCCTTTTTCAATCTTGTGAGATGGAAAATATTTTGTTGAGTTGGATTCATAAGTTGTCTTTATCGTTATTCACATTGGAAAGTAAGCTTTTTGTTGCTGCGTCTTGCTTCTTTGGTGACATTGTGATCTAGATGAAAGGTATTGGAGACACTAGAGATATAACATCCCAAGTCCAAGACGTACCAAATGGTTAGAACAATCAATATTTGCAGTGAAAATAGCTTTTAGTGTAATACTAGTCTCTTGTAGTGATGATATAACATTATGATGTGAGCAATGATGGACCATGCCTTTAATGTGGTTGTTTCAAAAGTTCTTTTATTGTGATTTATATTTGATAGAGCAAAAGTCTGATCAAATACGTATGGAACCAACATCAACATTAAAATAGGCCAGTAAACAAGTACTTTATACGTAACATTTATGCTTCGTATGCCAAGGTTGTCCATAGCAAAAGAAAAACAGATGTGTAAGAATTGTGGACTATACTACATGTTCAGTCAGTAGATTTGTCAATTTAGAAAATAGTCACATGGTTTTTGGAGACTTAGGACACTTTAGTCGTGTTTGGATTAACTTATTTTTTTGACTTTTAACTTTTAAGTAGTTTTTAAGTTTTGAATGTATTTGGGTAACACAAAAACTATTTTTAATCACTTTCGTAAAGCTGAAAAAGTATAAAAATAGGCCAAAGCCAAAAGTTGCGGGTTCTTGACTTTTGACTTTTAATTTTTAATTTATAAGTCACTTAAAATAAATCAATTCAAACACCTCCTTGAGGGTTAGTCAGGAGATGTCTTTCAATTTTAAGAGAGGCTAAGTGAATGATTTGCAACAACAAATAAAAGAAGATGAATATAGATACTACATGAAATCTACTTGTAAAAGAGTTACCAAGCTTGCCAACATCAAGTGTTTTAACTAGTTTTGTTCTACTTGAAGAAAGTCAACAAGAAAGAGGAAAGTTTGAATTTGTTGTCCTTACACCTAGGTTAAACAAAAGCTTGCTGATTGTCAAAAGGCTGAGGGAATTGTGTCTTATGTCAGAACTTCAAGCCCCGCCGTGAAATGAACTAAGTGAAAGATAGAGGGGTGGGCTCATCATCGTTTATAGTTAGCTCAAAGAGTTGGCTTTAAATAGATTTTTCAATCATAACAAAAAAGAAATTGCACTAGGATATTCATCCCATTCTTAATTCAAGAAGACATTTGATCAAATATATGGAAAGATTTTTATATTAAAAAATTGCATCATTCATGAATAAATGCAAGTTAAATTTCTATACTTTCTTTCTTTGAGACATGACATATCCTGACTTTTTTTTGGGCCTAATTTATTCTATTCTCTCCATCTTTTTAGGGCAGCTTAGCATTAGCCATGGTCCAGGCATTTAAAGTCTCAATTGTGATTGCCTCCTTGCCATTGTTGAAGGCAAATAAATGTGCTTTGTCAAATATCGCTAATGTTGGATAAACTCTTGATGTAATGCATGTTTTTCCTCCAGCACCAAAACTTTCTACTACTGAATGATCAATCTGCAAATATAACTAAAGTGTTAAACGCGCAAAATTAACAAAGAATATGAGAGAAGAAAGAAAGAAAGAAAGAAAGAGAGCTTACCAAACTTCTAAGAGACAATTTCTTGTTAGCTAAATCTACATCCACATACCCAGCAGATGATGGTTTATACATAGTTGTTCCATTCTTTAGGGTTGACCTGGTGACAACATTTGAAAATAAAGAAACAACTCAATTCAAGTTGAATAGCAAATTTACATATTTTTCGTTTCAGAAAAAATGTCATCTTTGTATACAGAGCATATGAGGCATCAGAGCACATGAGAGAACGAACCTTGAGGCATCAGAGCACATGAGAACCTTGTATTTGTCTTGCGCCTTGAAAACTCTGAAGAAAACGGGTGTGTATTCTTCTAAGTTTTGAGAAGCCAAAGTTAGGAGCCCAAAAGGTCCAAGTCCACCTTCAACCGTTGAACCCTTAATGGCGCATACATCTTGCGCGTAAAGATCAGCCCAACTAGGATCAAATGGCTCCGCCTTGTCCAAACTTGCGAATGAGAAAATCACTTCAACATCAGCCTGCAATTTTCAAACTTAGTTTGTCTTTTCATTTCTCAAATCCAAAAGGCGAGAGAATTAAACTAACCTGTGCAACTGTGATTCCTTTGATTTCAATTTTTCCTCCCTTGTTCAACTTTTGATTGTTTAGTTGAACCTTTTTTCGTCTTAGAGTTTCTAATTCTTCGATAGGCCATTGAACCAACTGCTTTCCATTAGGATCAAGCCATATTTTCCGAGGAATAGGGTGAACTCCGGCCCATCCTTTTCTCACATCGTCATCAACAGTATCTGATTCATTAGCCCAACCCAACAAAATTCTTCGTGTTTTGCTACTATCAAAGAATGTCTTGGACGCATAATAATTACCATAATCGAGTCTCAATCCTTTCCATCCATCAATAGAAGTATTATCCGGAAAGTACCTATCTTTTTTGGTATCATAAGTACCAACTGTGTAGTGGTCAAACCTCGTAACATCAAAACTAACCTTAAGAACATGCTTAATGTTGGCGCCATTATATGACGTGTCCAAACCATCTTTACTTTTCAACGACACTGGAAAAAAATCCGGGCATTCCCAATTTCCAGTGCCATCAGATGAATGAAGTGGATGTTGAGCTTTGGTCCATTTCACGAAGTCTTTACTTCTATACATTATAACTTTTCCTCTATGATTCTTCACACTCCCAATCAACACTCTCCAATGCCCATCTCGGCCCATCCAAGCTGTTGTTGGATCACGAAATTGGGTTTTGTTGATGGTTGTGTCAGCAACAATTAATGGATTGTTATCGGGCTTGATCCACTTACGAAGATATGGATCAGAGATGTTAGCCGGGATTGCATAGTTTTGGACTTGTGTTTTGTTACCATCCACAATTCCGGTGTACAGGATGACGGGCTTATTGTTTAGCATAGTTGTTGACCCGGACCATGTACCGTATTTGTCAAATACTTTGGACGGGTAGATCGCGGGCTCAAGCGGGATCCAATTGATCAAGTCCTTTGAGACTGAATGAGCCCAAACAATGTTGCCCCATACTGCTCCTTTTGGGTTGTATTGGTAGAATAGATGGTAGAATCCATTGTAATGCATTGGCCCTGTTAAAGAAAAAAAATTGTCAGGATTTCACTGTTGCTCTTGTTTTTATGAACAAAAACAAGTATTTGTAAAGAAAATTTCTGACTTACCATTTGGATCTGTTGTTGTTTGAACCATCATGAAGAAACCATGAAAAATAAAAAAAAGAAAACAATTGAGATTGATTAGTCAAAACACAATTAAATGCAATTAAACTATACTTATAGCAGGAAATAAGAGCTAATTGTAGAATGTTAAAATCAGAACACAAGGGAAGCTAGCATATGGACAAATAGTACATGGAATAGGAGAAGTAACCCACACTAGGTTCTGTGTGACGAGCTCGATCCAGAAGGTAAATTTTACTTTTATTAGCAAGGAGTTTCAAATTTAAGACTTCCCTCTAATGTGAAGTCTCAAGCGCAAACTACTAGGCCACCCTAAGGGTATCTTGAAGTTTTGATTGATATGTTTTGACTATCATTGAGAAATACAAAAGTGTTGGAAATATAAGAAGTTTAGTGTTGTTTTTTTCTAGTTGAACATAGAAACCTACCCAATTTTCTTTGTAAGTTTCCAAAGGGAACAATTCATGCAAGGCCCACAAACCTTTCTCCAAGTAAAAAAGGGACAAAAATTAAAGAGAGACAAGAAATTTATGACTTATTATACACAAAGAATTCCAAATGCATGGTCGGATCTATCATTAAAGTTACGATTCAACAAAACTCAATAGTTTTGACTCTAGTTTAAAAATATTTAATACATATAAATTAAACAATTTATTCAGAATTTAGTAAGTAAAAATGATTGTAGTCCATAATAAAGATCTAAAATTTACGGTTTATGAATTTCTATAATAAAAATAGAATTCCTTAGTTCATAGCCAAATATTTATTAATTTTTAAAATATATATATAGAATTTGAATAAAAATTATTATACTTAATAAATTCATATATAAATTTTTAAATTTGCTTAGTTCATAAATTTAAAATTCTAAATTCATTTTGAACATAGGCAAAAAGGTCAAGAAAAATTAAATGAACACAAAAAGACGAGCAGAAATTTGATAATCGACGTGCCCGAAGACCAAAGACTTTCCTACAAGTTGCCAATGTTGTCCAAAAACATTTGGACTTTTCTTTATTCCTCAAATATGCATATATAAAAGTTAATTAAAAGAAAGTCGTTTTCTAGTTCTTTATTATTATTTTGCTTTTTCTCATGATCGTCACAAGAAGGATTATATCTATTTTTGTTATATTAAGGAGTATATATATTATTATTAGTTTTACACTTTTTTTTTCTTTCAAAATTATACATACTGAATTGTCAAGAGAATAAATGAAATCTAACCGATAGACTCATTTATGTTTTTAATTTAAATTTCGTTTTCAACTTTACGTCACATACTTTGGCTCTATATGTTTTCACGTACTTTTGGGCTTTTTAGCTTCTGTGTCACCTTCACATGTTTTATATGTATAGATTAATATTATATATTATATACTATTGGTTCAGATTCTACCACCAACCCACGTACCCCACCTGGTTGGGGGTGGGTGGTAGAGTTGACTATACTATATATATATATATATGATTCAAAAACACACTGAAATATTTATGTGATTATAAATAATTTTATTAATAAAAAAAATTAAATTAATTTTAATTATAATAAGTCAATATTTTTCTTTGAACAAATTAAAAAAAAAGGAGTAATTTATTTATTATCTACTCTATTTTTTTTAATCACATACATGCATTAAGTCCAATTTTTCTCACTTTAAGCCTCAAATTGGCCACATATTAGCCGTCTCAGAAAACACATCATAATACGATAACGTCGGCAATTCTTTGAATTATTCAACAATGACGTAAAAAATATTTATATAATTAATCACTTATTATAAAATAATATATAGTAATTATATTGTAAAAAAAAGAAGAAGAAGAAAATTATATACTTATTAAAAATCTTTGATAATGTCATATTATATAAATTATATCATATTAGATTAATATTTCCTATCATATTAGATTAATCTTTCAAACAAAAACAAAGCAATTATTTTAATAAGTAGAAAATGACAGGCTGGCTCCTAAGTTTTGACTAATAAGTTGATGGTGAACAACCAAAAATATTTTTCA
>JAOTQJ010000002.1:20267711-20281011 GCA_025642045.1 Solanum sejunctum
GCCCAAAAAAAAATTTTACAATTAAGAATTTTTTATTGTACGGTGGGGATCTATGGATGTATATGAGTATCCATATTTTATCCATTTTGATCATTTGTATGAGGTTTTAAAATATACCAATCCATATTAATCCATTTAAAAAATATAAGTGATCCGTTAAAATAAATATGGGTAAAATGTGTTCTTTTTACCTTATATGGACTGAAATTGCCACATATAATTTCAGTCATCCCCAACCTTAATAAATGGATTATGAGGGGGTCAATCAAGCGGTTCAGATTTTTGGTTGTCAATGCATATAACTTTGACAAAATATAAAAGAAATATTTCTAAGAGGTGGAGTGACAAGAGAAGATCTTTCTCAAGATCATCTAAAAATATCGAAGTATTATTGTCCGACATCCTTGACGATCAGAGATCCACATCATTTTACGTTAAGTACGCTATTAACGGTTCTTTGAAGCACAAATAATACTCATAATTTAGTAAATAAAATTATTTTTATTTATTTGGTGATTGCAGTTTAGTTTCGGAGAATTTTATTGCATATTGAACACTATCATTATCGAAAATCATATATATATCATGCAGTGAATTAATATTTTTCCATTGATCGTGTAACAAAGAATTATATAATTAGATCATTGAAAAAGTATAAATAACTCTATTTAATAATGTTAGTAATTGATATTCTTATAAAAATATTTATATAATCGAATCACGCAAATGGAAAAACTTGCACGTCTCAATAGTATTACAAATTCTTGCATTTGTTTAAAGAACCATTCCAAGATTGTGGTTGATTTGTCAGAAATTCACTACCTTTAATAATTTCTTCTGCCTGAAATGGCTGTCTCAATAATTTTTATTTAATTTTGGGATTTGTGGGTTGTGTCCAACCACTCAAATTTGAATGTTTGTGATCTTCATGCAGCCACATGTTTCTTCAAATTAAAAAATTATTATCTAAGGTTATATAGTTAAAAGAATTAATAAAATAGATAATGATATGACGATCGAGATTTTTTCGTCTTTAATCAGAGGTTTCAGGTTTGAGTACTAAAAAATGAAAAAATTTCTATTGATCAAGACCGACAACTCCCAATGAGCTCGCGAAGTGTTATAGTAGGTCTGATGCCATTGAGCGATGCATCAGAACATTTTATGAATGTTGGAACATGAATCAAATAATTTTCTCAATTTGTCATGGGCTAAGGCTATAGGCCCATTTTTTCAGTAGTCCGGTGCCATTTTACTATGCTGAAAGCATTTTATGGATGTTGAAACAAGAATCAGGCAATTTTTTTATATTTTTCGTGGATGTTAGCTTATGGATTTTTGAGGTACTAGGGCTCCGAGCCTATTTTTCTCAAAAAACTTAATGTAACCACTCATTAAGAGTTCAGTAGGCCCAGTCTATTGAACGACGCATGAGAGAATTTTACAGACGATGGAACAAAAATAAGGCGATTTTAGCCCTTACAAGAGAAAATTCTACTGAGACTGACAACTCTCAACTAAACTCGACAATTTATAAATCTAAATTAATCAGTTCAAATAACATTGTGAGGCAAAAAAAATAGAATTATACCTCTCCTATGACATATGTATTGACTAGTATTGAAGCTTTGAATGTTATTACAGAACTGTTACAAAATGGACTTGCAACTCTTTCTGAGTAGCAATGAGCCATTTTCACAATAAATAGAGGGATGCCTCCTCACTCACTAAATCAAATTCTGGCAAAAATGATCAAGGTTTCCTCCTTTACAACCATTTCTAGATCCCAAGGGGGGATTTATCTTTTGAACAGAATTAGCTACAAACATGCTAAAGTTACTGTATTACTCGTATTTCTCCTGAGGGTAGTACAAGTACACACAAACAAGAAAGAAGCCAATCGGCTAATGGTTAATTTGCGATAGAGGTGATCGTGGGATTAGTGATGGCTTTACTTCCTTCCCTTGAAATGACTCGAAGGAGTTATTCTCCCGAAATTCCTCTAGAAGAGATTCCATAGGCAGGGCGCGCAAAGATTCAATAGTTTCCTTGCTTGGCACATCTGGCTCAGACCTGATTGGTGTTGAACCAGTTGGTTTGTAATCCTGAGAGTCATTAAGCAAAAGACATCTCCATTCAAAGTCCTATTTGTTAACTGGAAAATCCAATAGAGTTTTATTTTGTAAATGAAAAGGCGATATAAGATGAGAATGGCATAGCATTTTCTTCTGTTCTTTTCAGCAAGAAGAAAAAACACCACAGGTAGAGCAATAACCAACATGCACATGGTAGATCCTAAAAATTGTAATAGATTATGATACAACATACCATATATCTCTGCTGAAAAGTTTTGATGGCCTTCTGTTCTATGGAAGTAGACTGACTAGCGTGATCGAGCTCAAGTACTCCAAGGGTTTCTGAGTGGATATTGGCGGTATCCAAAATGCCGGATATAGATGCTCTCTCTTTCTCCGACCAGCCTGGGTTAAAATTTAACCAGAGGGAAAGTTAAGCGACCAGCAGATGTAGCTATTAATGTAAAATGCTTCTTTATTAAAAGCAAGCGCACACTAATGCACTATTATATTTAGAAGACATTGGTTAAGACAAGAGAAAGCTTTACTAGGAGACAAATCTAATCAAAAAAGAGGAAAATTAGACTTTTAGAGACAGAGAGAGCATGCATAACATAGAAAACTTACCGTCAAAAGATTGAATGGCATCTTCACTATTCCTTGTTACGACTTCTTCAGCAGAATCTTTTGTAGAGTCAAATTCAGTTACATGTTGCTCATTACTGTCACACATACTCCTGTCACCAGCAACAGCAGCACATGAAATTAATTAAAGGATTGCAATACGGAATTTCAATGTAATCCTCAAGTTTCTCCGCAAAGAAACAGCAAAAGTTCATATTGGTATAAATGAAAGTTTTGTAAATTCATATTGGACCTTCTGTATATTCCTATCTACTGGATGTGATGCATATCCTTGGGAGTAAAGAAAATGTTTAATACATCTGCGTTACAAATTTATTCACCACTAAAGAATTTAAAGAGATCAAATTTATAAACAAGTCCACAAATAGATAATGGTGTCATGTTTTGTAATGCACGCAATGATCAACATTAAATTAAAGTTCTCTTCCACTAAGACCCAAAAACATCACGGCGTCATGCTAACCCGAGAATTTCCAAATGCAAAAAGGATAGTGTATTAGAAGTTATTTGAATAGGAAGGATCATCAACAAGCTCATTGAACCATCCTGCATTTGCAGACAAAAAGATACTGAGCAAGACCAGAAAACCAAGAACATAGAGGAAGAGTTAGATCCCATTTCCACATGAGCATCTTTAGCTGGATGACTTTTTAGAAACGGATGGAACTTTGAATTTTTGTGACACTTGAAAAAAATTTAAGAACTTAACACTCCAATGTTTGTAGATATGTTAGAGATTCGTGATAGTATGAAAATCCAGCTAACTTGAGCAAGACACTTATTGATATTTATTTTAAACATGGAAAGGAAAAAAACATTGACCACTGCATCTTCATCTAAAACAAAATATCCTGTTTAATTTCATGATGTTAAAAGTTACTTTTAACAAAATCTCTTCAACTTCCACTTACTTTACAGTTACTAAAAATTATATTTCTTCTCTTCAGCATATCATGAAATCAGGTACCAAGCATATCAAAATCTAACCTGACAGCTGAATGCATTGTTAAGACATGCTGACTACCCATGTCATTAACTGATTCATTTGTACTTTGCCACTGCTTACGAGCTGTTTCAACACTGCTTACACTGGATATGAACAACAAAAAAGAATTGTAACCGAAATACAGAAATAAAAGAGAAGCTAAAATAATAGAAAGAAAACAAAAAGATAGAGATCCAAACAAAAACAATGAATTGACAATATGAAGGATCAAAAATTCAATAGAGATCAGATGCTTATTTAAATGAATAAAAAGGCTGAAACTTGACGCAATAACAAAGATTCTTACCACTTCTGCATAAGTAATTCCATCCGACAATGTTTAGCAGCTGAGAAATCGGCATTCTCTTTGGTGCTACAGCCTGCTAGCGTAGAATAATCCTGCCATTTTCTTTTTGCAACTTTTGTAATACCCTCCATAGAGGATACATGCCCATCCAAGAATGTGTTATTTGCAGTAACAGTTTCTCTAAGATCAACTAGTCGTGTGCTCACCTGTCAACTGCAGTATTAAGGAACCCAAAGGAAGAGATACCACTAATGATCACAAGAATAAAATAGACGAACCAGCTCTTTTTGTCGATTCAGGTGATTAGAGACCATGGTAGTCATAACAGCAATAAGCTTCTCTGCTTCTGCTCTCGATTGTTCCTGCAACAAACTCAAACATCAGTCACCATAAGGACAATTAAAATCTATTTGGGCAAATTTCAAATGTATACCTCATATGCCGCCTCAAATTCAGCAATACAATTCGTCTGGATCTCATCAACTGTTGATGCATGTCTTTCAAGTTTTTTTAATTCTTCCATAAGCTTATCAAAAGATCCTTGAATGATATCGGAGATATTTACTAAATGCTCTGTACTATCATGAAATCTCTGCACAATAAGAAATCTAAGAATAAAAAACATGATACACACCTTAAAAGAATAGGTAAAAGGCAGAACTACTCCTAGAGATAAAGTAAATATTAAAACCTGACGAAGTTCACCAGCAAAAAGTGCCATTTCTCCTTGGTGAGTTGACAGAGTGCTCTGGAGTTCATCAAATACAGAATTTGCTTCCACACCTTCCGAATCTAAAAACTGCATTACGGAAGGGGAAAGGGAAGTGTTCAATCAAATAACTGCATTGATCATTATAATATTCCCAGACTGAAACACATATAGAGAAGGAACAAATTCATACTTCTTTAATGGAAATTGAATTGGAAGACGCCAAAGCAGAAATCTCCTCCAGACCCGCAGTAGAACTAGCTTTATGCAGTTTCACCACATTTTGCATGTCCTCTAAATGAGATACATACACGGCCCTTGACGCTTTAATTTTCTTCTTCAAATCTACAACAGCCTACAATAATTTTTTATTTCATGAAGAGTTTAGAAAAGTTGGATTTTCAACTAATCTGATATTAACAACGTGAGGCCCAGTATCAGGGGTAAAATAAACCAAACAACTAGAAAACTTATAATATAGGAAATAAAAGAAGGAACGTCTGCCACTAGAATATGGTTATCACCTTATCATGTGATTCAAGAAAGTTGTGACAGAATTTCTCAACACACTGGAGGTTTTCATTTTGTCGACGCACTGATGTTTCCACTGAGTTGGAAAGGAAACCAAGTTGCTTCACAAGGTCAGTTTGGAAGTTGTTCACCAATGACTTATTATCTGCACTTAGCTTGTCTTCTCTGGCTGCAGACAGCAATATTAGAAGGAAATAATGACTGATCCCAACAAATCATTTCTGCAGATTGTGATTACCACCTTACCAATTTTCAGAAATAGTGAAGCATTGTCTTGAAGTGATTTCTCCAGCTGAGCCCGTAATATACATGCTTGCTGAGCAAGGGCATTTTCTGTAAATGTCGACAAACATTAAGACCAAAGTCCATCTGAAATTCAAAACCAAGGTCAGACAACTTTACCAGCTTTTTTCTGTTTGCAGATGATAAAATCCCGCTCCTTGAGGGTGTACTTGCTTTGTCTTAATTCTTCCTCAGCATTAGCCAATAAAGAGGTAGTTTGGTTCAAGTGTTTCTGCAAGAAGCATCAATAGTAAGAGCTTTTGAACAGGATTTTGAAAAATGATATTATAACAAAGTCTAGAAACTCACTTGTGTAGCATCAAGTTTACAAGTCAAATCTGAGCACTGATGAACCTGGTGATCATATCTACTTTGTAACTCCTCAAATTGCTGCTTTTCACAAACCAAAAATCAAAATCATTCACTCTACACAAGTTGAACATAGACACTTCTTAATTACAGGAGTTTCAGCAAGCAGACCTTAAGCTGGTTTTCTAAGGTCACTCCCATTTGTTCAATTTGGTCTGCCATAGCCTAAAGATAGAAAAGGTAAGCTAGCTATCAAATGAACAAGTCAACACCAGGAAATCATACAATAAACTGAATGAAGCTATGTAATCCACTTACCAATGAAGCTAACTAACAGTGAATTTTACCCTTTATCATTCAGACAGGAAACAAGACAAATGCGGGCAAAAACAAAGATGCACTACCTTTCTCTCATTCTCCTCCTCATAATATCGCTCTTTTGGTATGTACACCCCATTCTTTTCACGTGTAGCATACACCTCTGGAAGGACAAGAGAAACAAAAAAATGAGCAATAATGTTAAACAATGCCTACAAAAAGAAGAAAGATAACTGATGAGGGTGCTTTAGTCACACCACAATTGGCTGGAATAAAAAAGTACTCACCAGCTTTAAGCCTGTCAATTTCACCATACAGATCCTTGATGAGGGTGGACTTCATCACTTTTTGATTCACCTACAAATTTAACCAAAATATAAGATACAGAGACTACAGATGATAAAAATAACTGAGTTCTCACAGTTCAAATTTAATTAACATAATGAGGTTATCTGGAATTAGTATAGATAAGGAGAGGTTGAACGAAATAAAGCAGTAATCTGATAGACATTAAGTGGATAACTGCTGAAACTTTGATTACTCAAGCAAAGTGACCGATTTCCTTCTATTAACCAAAGTACATTAGGAACATCAGATAAGTTGCCAATTTCTACACATTAGCTCCGAAATCTTTATGCAAAAGTCAAAACCTGATAATCCAGGTCCACAATGTAATTACATACCAGTTGAATGTGATACAACTCAATATATGGGCAAGTGAATGTGAAACATCTCAATGTGTAGGCCATGTACTGGGTTTTTTTAACCCAACCAACAATGATATCCCAATTCTTTAGAGGAAGAATTGCATGGTCAAAAAATAATAATAATTAACTGTGGAAAAAGCAGCTTCATTTCGAAAAAGAAATTACACCCGAAAACTACTCCAAAACAGATGTGGTAAATTAAGCCAAGCATTATTGTCTAAATCTGTTGTACTAAACCAGAAAATGAGGAATGTTCATCTGGGGATGACAGAAGTAACACTGGTTGATAAAATGACACATAAACCATCTGGCAAGTGGAATACAACAAGAATATGAATCACAATGACATGATATCAGAAGATACTCATGGAGCTTCAACATATAAAATAAATCATTCATGCGAACAGTAGATGGACACTGATATTGCATGTGAATGTCAAACAGCACAAGCAATCAAAGAATTGTTGACTTAGTTTTTAACATGAGAGTGGAGAATCATGAGATGATTCATGTTAAAAACTGTGTGCTTATTCACACATTTTACCTCAGGCTTATTCTTAATATTCTTTGCCCTGTGAGCATAATCCAGCGTACTCAAGGTCTCCTCCAGACAGTGAACTGCAGGTGACACAGTGGCAATAATACAGGTTTTTGTTCTTCCTCCCAATGAATCACGGAGCAAACGTGTGAGTTTGCTATCCCTAAATATCATAGTAAGCATCATAAAAAAATGGCTTTGAAACACACAGATCAAAAGTAAATGAAAAAAACAATTGCAGATAATAACTACCTGTACGGGACATGCCCAAGATGCTCAACAAGAGCACTAATTACTCTCCCTAGTGTAAGTAGACTTTTGTTTATCTCTCCAGCTTCCCTAGCACGCCCCTGACAAATGTACAAGAGACAAAGTATCAGTGCACGGATTGATGAAGTTAAAGTACAATTAAATGGCAAAATAAGAGGAGAAAAAACAATTTAGACAGCAGTGCCTAGACTATAAAGGGAGCAGGAACAGATGATTTGTATGTAGTTGAACAAACAAGAATAAGAAACAATCTTCAGAAAGAGTTTGTAGAAGATAAGTGAACACATTACCTCCCTAGCGCCAGAACGTGAAATATTTTCTGAACCAGCCAAATCAACTAAATTTAGCTTGCCACATTTTATTAGTTCTTCGCCTTCAGTGTTTGCTTCCTTGATGTGTATTGTTATGGAGAAAAGAGAATGTGAACGACTGAAAAAGAAAAAACCTTTGCTTCTAACAAATTGAACGCGACATAATAATAATGATGGTTTCCAAAGACTAGCAAAAATCAGTACCTTGATTGCTTATTCAGCAAGGTTTCTGCAGTCCGACGTTTTGCTGATCCCCTTTCAAGCAAAGCGAATATCTCACTGGCACTTGTAACAATTTCTTCTTCAAGCCCTCTCACTAAAACTCCACCTTTTCCATCTTCCATAAGTGGCAATTGTTTCTTTTGCCTGTCTTCTATAGAAACTTTTGATAAATCATCAGGGGCTAACAAGTCCGTGATTTCTTCATTGTACAACTCCAAGAAAGTTACTTTCACACTATATTCTGCATTTTGACTCTCCAGCATATCAAAAATTTGCTTGACTGCTCTAGGTATAACTCCTGCTCCTGGAGGAAGTTCACTGTTATGCCCACTCTGTTACACCAGACAATCACGGGTTAGAAACAAAAATCGTTACATAAGCTTTTCCAGTGGAATCAAGGAGCAAGGCCTGTCAGCAAGTACCTTAGACCTCTTACAGTCACCTTCCATGGTGTAAGTTTTCCCTGTACCAGTTTGACCATAAGCAAAAATAGTACAGTTAAATCCCTCTAAAACTTCATTGACAATGGGGATAATTGCCTGATCATAAAGATCCCTTTGCCGAGCAGATGGGCCAAATACCTGAACAGAACATGATAGAAGCAGTTCTTTTGTTATCAGAACATGAGAGAAGCATGAAAAGACCAGAACTTGAAACATAAGATAAATTATAGCAAAAATTAACAATGAACATCTCAGGACTCTAATGTTTACAGCAGTTTGGATCAGAAATTCCACATGATAATGCTTTGTGATAAGGCGTATCTTACGAGTGTTGGCCAATCAAGAATTCCCAAGTCCAGAAGATGTAAATTTCTAAAATGAGGATATTGAGATATATATACATGGGCATACTCAGAGGAATAGGATTAGCTGATTAGGAATGAGGATATCGGGAGAAAGTAGGAGTGACCTCCGTGGAGGATAAAATAAGAGAAGGAAGATTGAGATGGTCTGAGCATGTAAAGAGGCGATGTGCGGATCGGTAAGAAGGCGCCGGAGGTTGATAATTTAGGGTTGTTCAAAATCGAACTGAAATTGATTACCGAGGCAAAAAAAAAGGTATTGGTTGATCGATTATGGGTTATTGGTTTAGTCGATAACGGTTTAAATTTTTTTTATTATTGGGTTGTCGATTCTTAAAGGTTTAAAGTTTTTCCTTAACAAGTTAACCAATAACCCGATTGTAAATTAAATGATTATATTTATACCATTTGGTATATAAAGTTCTTGACAGTTTCATACTTTTATTTGCCTATCTCAAACTCTCAGTTATTCTACAATGTGACAATGTTTGCTTTTGAGCTAAGATATAATGGCATAAAGGTCGCAAATTAGGGTATAATGTTAGTATAAAGCACCAGGTCGATTATAATATCAGTCTATTTGTATGACCTATTCATGTGTTTTTGGTGATCACACTTGTTGTTGTTACTACACTTTCTTGCATATATGTTCGACCTACTTTGCTTTGTATTAGCTATTATTGGTTAATCTATATTAGCAAACTACTTAGAACACTTTTTTTGTAACAAAAAACTTTTTATATAACAAAACCTTGTGGCAGTAATAAACTCAAAGTTTTAGTAAGTTCTCAAAACCAAAATTAAACTAGTAATGAAAACAGAATATGTAAGGAAAAACAGAAACAAAATTGAAAAGAAAAAAATATCCGAAACCACAGGATTCACTGTGTGTCCTTAAGAAATTTAATCTCTTCACGATACTCGAAGTTGTGAATTATTTTCTCTCAGAATAAAATGGATATACCTGTTAAAGAAGTAGCAATACCTCAAACTTCAATAACTTTAGCAAACTCAAAAAACAATAACGAGAAAATATATGCAAAAGGAAGAGGAAATTCAACACTCAAATATAAGAGAAAGACCCTCTAGTTGTAGCCAACAAAGGGTACTTATTGTGCCTTATCGAAAGGTGACAATCGTTTGGAAAAGGTTAATCATGAGCTTTTTGAAAAGTCACCACTCTTCAGAAGAATCAAATCCCTTAAGAAAAGTCACGACCCTTAGAAAAGCCACAATTTTTCAGAAAAGTCGCAACCCATTCATTTTCATGCATGCCTTCAAAATCCCAACAGCTATATTATTGTAGCTCTTGCTTTTAAAGCTTCATCAATTGTTTACTATATTCTAATTATAGCGCTATTATTGTTATTGTGACTTTTTACATTGTTATCTTCTTCCTTGTATATGGGTTTGTTGCACTTGAGCCAAGGGTCTTTCAGAAACAATCTCTTGATCTCCACAAGGTAGTGATTACATATGCTTACACTCTATCATCCCCAGACCTCATTTAGGGATTTCACTAGGTATGTTATTATTGGTTAAGTGATATATATATATATATATATTCAACCACATGTCATGCATCTATTAATTTGGTGTAAGTACCCATGTAGGTACATTTTTGCCGAAATGGAGCAGTATTTCTTCTCTCATCGAACATGGAAAGTGCCTCTCACGTAAGAATTGCTTTCTTTCAGGTTTATGTTCAAATACGAGAGCAATACCTACTTCTAACCTAAGTAGAGCCAAGGAAAGTATATTTTAGGTTCTAGAGTATCAACTGGATGTCTATGGCAAATATTTCTTCTTTCATGTTCGTGTTCAAATACAAAAGCCAAAAAACCCAATACCATAGTTTTAATAAGGGGTAAAAGAAAAGCCTTCAAATTCCAAGCACCAATTCAAAACCAATCCATAAACAAACCAAAATGAACAACAAAATTGAGCACAGTATACTAACTAGATTTCAGAAAAATAAACACTTTGTAATTAAACAGTAATCACCTTATCGAATGTAAAAACCCTATCTATGTGCTTCCCAGCAATGTTCTGTGAAACTGCTACCTCTCTTTGGTACTCATTGCAAGTCACAACTTGCGGAGCATTATTCCGCACTTCATCCTCACTAAACGGCCTATGATACATCAAAATTAACAAAATTAATCCATTTTCGACTCAAACTAGATATGAATTGATTATCAAATGATTAACACTCAGCATTTGTATAAGCAATTAACGAAATTTTCAAACTCAACCACATTAATTAGTACCTGCAACGAAGCAAAACTTGAACGTTTACACTTTTCTCCTTCTCATGGCGATTCCACATTTTCCAAGTAATCGATTGTTAGAGGCACTGTGTGTTTTTGTGTGCAACTGTGTGAGAGAGAAAGTTAGAGAGAGAGAGTAGCCGTTTGTGTTTGGAGAGATCTGAAAATGGAAGCGGGATGAAGAGGAGAATTTGAATAATTTTTGGTCAGACGCTCTTAATCATCATCTGACCGTTGATCTTGTGATTATTCAGATGGACGGTTGAGATTATGTTAGGATTTTAGATGAGGTTGCCAATTTACGAAGTCATCTACCGGGTCATGTTCGATTTGCTTTTCGGTTCGGGCTCGGCTTCTTCATGGGCTTTTCACGGAAGGAAGCAACATGGGCTTGTACTTGAACTAAAGCCCAATTAAAAAAGAAGGTCGTTTGAGTTCGGATGTGTTTGGCATGAAGGAAAATATTTGAATAAATAAAGTAATTAGTTAAACATATGATATCTAGTTACACTATATAACTACAGTTTAAAAAAATTATAATTTACAGCGTAGTTAGGTTTTGATTGCTATAATTAAGGCTTTGTTGCTATTTTTTCTCTCCTCTCTTTTTCTCTTTCGCCTCTCCTCTCTTTCTCTCCAATTTCTTGCCAAATATATAGTTACATAAGTATACCAACTGCATATACATAATTATTTTGACAGATATACATAGTCAATTCGACATATATACATATACAATTCGTCTCTCTCCATTATCTTCCCTCTCTCGCTCGCCTCTCTCCTTCCTCTCTCAATCTCGCTTGCCAAATATATAAATACATATGTTTAGCTTGACATATACAATTATTTGACAGATATACACATACAATTTGACAAGTATACATATATAATTCGCCTCTCTCCTCCCTCTCTCAATCTTGCTCGCCTCTCTCCTCACTCTCTCAATCTTGCTCGCCTCTCTCCTCCTCTTTGGGTCATATGACCGAAGTTATATCGTGTAATTATGTAAAATATAACTATCTGACCATATTATGTTTCACTAAGCTATTTATGAAAATTTTTCTTTTCTTCATTAAAAATAATTTTATATAAAATATATTTTTTAGAAAACAAGTGAATCCCTTATTTGCT
Organism: Solanum sejunctum; assembly: GCA_025642045.1. NCBI lineage: Eukaryota > Viridiplantae > Streptophyta > Magnoliopsida > Solanales > Solanaceae > Solanum > Solanum sejunctum. The sequence goes on from JAOTQJ010000002.1 coordinate 20,280,127, forward strand.
TTTACAATATTTGGTTAGTAAATAATCGATATATCATTTCAAGTATTTAGGATTGTGGCTGGAAGGCGGCGGTTTGGAAGGAAACACTGAACTTGAAGTATCATTTATAAAAATTATTTTCCTAATTTCATTATGAAATTATGTTAAAAAATTGTTTTCCAAAATTAAACGTGTTGACCATTCAAATATTTAAAAAAAGTTAAAAATATTTTCGTCTATCCTGAGGCATACGGCGCGGAATCAAACACTAAAATTTGCAGCCCAGCTAGTAAGTAAAGTACTCAATTTTTGGCTCTTTCTCATGATTAAGTTATTTTTAAAGCATCTAATGTTTAATTAATTGACAAATGGATATTATAAAATATATGATAATGGACCTAATGATGTTACAACAACAATATTACCCCAATGCCTCAAAGGCTCCCGCCCATTACGGGGTAAGGGGAGGTCGGATGTACGCAGTCTGACCCTTATGTTTAAAAGCATAGCGCGATTGTTTTTGAATGATCCATAATGAGCGTCGAGAGTTGCATTGACTAACTACTACTTCACAATTGAAAGAAGCGTAGACAGTTTAAAGAGCCATTTTGTTTTATTCTATCATACCCCAAGCCAAAAAATAGTGAATCTTTGACTCCATCCGAGATTGATGGAAATGACCTAATAATGTTAAAGAAATAAAATAATCTATTTCTTTTGAATATTTGCAAACATCTTGATCTTAGATAACAACATCTTCTCTACACCACTGGCCTTATTGAAATTTGTTGAAGTCAAAGGATCAATTGAGCATTGGTAAACACAAATGTGAGAGAAAAAATTTCTTCTATTACTTACAAGAATAGATTTACAAAATAACTCTCAACCTCATACATTACACTCTTT
>JAOTQJ010000002.1:20281111-20291290 GCA_025642045.1 Solanum sejunctum
ATAATCATGGCTCCGGAAGATGATGTTGACTCTTCTGTGGTCATTATCACCTTTTAATAGCTTAATTCACCAAAACGTTGTTGCTTGAAAAATGGAGCTCACCGTTACGTCTAGAACGGTAAAAAAAGGTGGAATTGACACTTTGGGGTCTAAATTCCACTATTGGGACAAAGAAATAATTTCAAAAACTTTGGGACCAAACTGCAATTTTAGAAAGATCAGGGGTCTTACTGCAATTTTAGAAAGATCAGAGACCAATCTAAAATTTCCTGAAAGTTGAGGGACCAAACTGAAATTTCAGAAAACTATAGGGGTCAGTTTGTAATTTTTGAAATTATTGTAAATTCCGGCGATGAACAGTGTTTCCGGTCGTCTTCTCCGGCAAAATTCCAGTGAACAGTGTCGTCGTCTCCGGCAAACTCCGGTGAACAGTGTCGTCTTCTCCGGCAAAACTTCGGCGCGTTGACCAAACTTTGACAGAGATTTTCGGGCTCGTCTGAGCTCCGATTTAGTCGCCGTTTGGTGCGTTGGATTTAGTTCGACGAGATGAATGCAATGGTGTAGTCAGAATTAGATTTGAAATAAATTTCAAAAAATCCAAATTCTGACCCGTCATCGAAAAACTCGACCAATGCTTTTAACTTGGCTCTGATACCACTTGTTGAAGCCAAAGGATCAATTGAGCATTGGTAAACACAAATGTGAGAGAAAAAATTTCTTCTATTACTTACAATAATAGATTTACAAAACAACTCTCAACCTCACACATTACACTATTTCTTGGTGTTCTTGGTGATGTCTAATGAAGGAGCTCAGGAGCTCCTTTTATAGGAGAAATTCTACTCCTTTGATGTCATTGGTGACATCACAATGGGAACATAATATTCAACAATGGCAGCCACCATTTTTTACAGCAGCCACTGTTGAATTCAACAATGGTGGCTTCTAGAATGGTGGGTGTGGCTGGACTTTCTTCAAAATTGAGGAGGCAAAGTTGTGAGTGAATGTTACATTTGTCATTCACTTGTTTCTCACTTTAAATTTTCTTTGCAACTTGTTGACTACTTTATAAAAAAGAGATAAATTCAACGGATATTTCATTATATCAAAAATTTATCGTCGAATTATATGTTGTTGTATTTATAAGTTAGGGAGAATAATATATAAGGACAAAACTAGCTAGAGATCGAATTACAGATTTAGTCGAATTAATTAACTTTGATCCAAAATTTTTTATTTGTATTTTAAAAGATGTAATAATTCATTTAACATATACAAAATTGTTGATTTAGGATCAATAATTTAAAAGGGCTAAAATCTTAATAAGCGTGTAATCATGTTTTATTGTAAAAATATAAAAAAAAATAACTTTAAAATAAAAATTAATATTGGAAATTTGATATATATTTCAAGATTCAAATCTTGAATTCGTCTCTTCCAGCTACATTCTTAGCAAACAAAGTGTACTCGAATGACAGATTTAAAATATAATCATCATATAACAATAACACATTATTTTTTCTCTTTATCTGCTACTACACGAAAAAGCATTGCTCCCTCCATTCATTTTTAGTTGTCAAAAATTATTTAATTTGATTTTCAGTTTTAGTTGTCATCTTCTAACAAATCAAGGTAGGACAATTTTTATTTTTTTTTTAATTATACCCTCAATTTATTATCATCGAGTTAATATCTTTAAAAAAATATAGAGAATAAATATGTTTGAGACCTTATCAATTAAGAAAGGTAAAATGACAAACTTAGTATACAAATAATTATTTTCTTAATAAGTGTGCTAAGTTAAAATTTGACAGCTAAAATTTACAAAATTATGTCATATGATTGCATTATTTGACTAGTAGACCGAATATAAAGATCCTATAAATTAAATATTTGATTTAATTCTTCGATATGAACAAAAATTGATGAATTCAATAATAAAACTATCACACATCCGTATTTTTCTTGTAGTGATCATCAAATTCTCACGAATGAATGAAGGAAACAAAAAAAGAAACTAAACCTACTAAGAAAATTTGTCTCAATTTACACAAAAATCTTGCCCTACTAAATCTCATGGTACAAGAAAATTGAACATTGAAGTAATTACTCAATTACCTCTTCTAGCTCATGAATCTTTGGATCATTTCTTCATGCTATATATGACGACAATAATAATAACATGAGAGAGTCGTAAAGAGTATGTCTCTGATAAATCTTCGACTCAAAAGCTTCAAGCTACAAGATCATTTCTTTATGCTATATGATAATAACGTAACAACTCCATAACCAAGTTATCTCTGGAAGTAGAGCCACAAAGAATTTATCGATCTCAGATAGATCTTCAAGTCAAGAGCTTCAAGCTATAGGATCAGCACTCAAACATGCGATTCAATTTCTAAATAAAAGTTACAAAACATCCTATTTCCTATGCTAATTAATTATTCATGTAATAATATCTACAAAAACTCCTCCACCAACTCACCAAAATCAAACTTCCCATTGCAACATTCCACAGCATTAACCACTTCTTGAAATGCATTAACACTGCATGACACAACCAATCCACTTGTTTGCCCAAACCCAAACTCATTGTAAGTTTTCTCCAACAAAATTTTGAACAATGGATGAGAAAGATAGCTCGTTGGAACGATGAATCGTGCTCGTTCTTCCCCCACATAGATGGCTAAACTCCCTATTGGTATTGATGAATTAGGGTTAGTGAGTGACCATTCTTCATTTTTGTTGTCCTTAATTAGAAAATAATCATGAGTAGGACTTGTTATTGCCTTAGCCTTCTTAGCTAATTTCTTCATTGAAATAAACTTGTAGATTCCTTGCATTGTAATTTCCCCTTTTTGAATAATTAGGTAAAGAATTTGGATTGGCAAAAATAAGATGTAGAAGAAGAAGATGTATGGAGAGGAAGAAAGTTAAAAGGGGAAGAAGTTCCTTAACTAATATATATCCACTAGAAAAGGGTGGGTGGGATGTTTTTTCTCAAAGTAAACAATGATTATTGTAGTTCATTAAATTTATATATTATAGATATTATTTTGTGTATTTAGGACTTGTCAATAGTTTAGTGGCTTAGTGCAATTATTAGTAGATATAAAATCTTGTAGCCTATCTAACCAAGACATTATTTATTGGATGATATGACTCCAAAACACCAAGGGATAATAACATTTTAGGATCATCATTTATTAGTAAATTTTGATTTTGGTCCTTGTAATATATGATTCGACATTGAACCTTCAATTAATTATACATAGTTTTAGTTCCTAATATATATGAACATACTCTCTCTATTCACTCTTGTTATTGTTTACTTTTCGAGATTAATTTGATTAAATTTTAAAATTAAATTATATTGATATTTAAAATCTAAAATTTAGATGATTGAAAACTATACGAAAAATGCTATAGGTTATAATTTTTCTCATATTAATATGATGAAAAAATACATCTTAAAAACGTCGGTCAAAAATTCATGTAATTTGACCTCGATAAATGAAATAGTGACAAGTAAAAGTGAATAGGTGGAGTAGTATACACACAAGCAACAATACAAAATGTGTATAACACATAGGTGATTAAATTGTGGATTAATGATTAATAAACTTAATGATTATGTGTATTCACAAGTGATGGGATCAAAAAGGCTTATTTTAATTAAATATGTTTAGCCAAATATCCTAAGAATTAAAACTAAATTTATCAATATAAATTGAGGGATTTAAAGCACTATTAGCACAACTATAAATGTTGTTGGAACAAAATATATTTTTTTAAAAAAAATTAAAACTTAGGTTGCTAAATGAAATACTTGCAAACACTAAAAAGAACTCTTTAGATCAAATATTAACAACTACTTAACTAGTGGATTAGCATAAAAGAGAACTTGGATTAGTTATAACCAACCTATTCTACCAAAAAAATAAAAAAAATATATAACCTTCTTATAATTGAATGAAGAATAAAATCATGGTTTAGTTGAAAGGTTAACTTAATTCCTTGCTCTTTGTCTATCTATAAATAAAAAAATTAAAGAAATTAGGATATTTAATTATTAAAGTTATCACCCATCACCAACTCGTCAACTTTTTGTGCCCTACCACGAAAATAATTTATTATAATATTTATTAAACACTTTCAATATTAGTCCCTTAATTAGGTGAATAAAATTAGTCGAACTACCAAACATTAAAAATGAAAAAGACAAGAAATGGAACGTGCATACACATAACGTTTGGAGGGAAGACCAAAATTTTTAGAAAATTTTGGTATATGTATAAACGAGAGATTTATCCTTAGGATTCCTAACGAGGATACGTATAATTGGTTAACAATAACAATAATAATATACCTAGTGAAATCTTGCAAGTGGGGTCTGGGGAGGGTAAAAATATACGCAGACCTTACCACTACATAGAGAGACTGCTTCCGGAAAATCGTCAACGCAAATATATCAGCTGCAAAAGTAGAAAATACTAAATACAAAAATAACTATAGTAGAAAGTAATTGAAAACTCATAAATACAATACGAGTAGCAAAATAAATGACAGTCAATAACAACACAATATATAATGATACGACGAATCCTACAATCTTACTATATCACAAGACAAGATATCATCCGACCCATATTACCATAATATGTGACCTCTATTCCTTTTTATCTAAGGAGTAAGGTCACGTCCTCAGTGATACAAAGCTACATTATATTTTATCTAACCATCTCTCCCAATACATTTTTGTTCTACCTCCACCCCTTTGCGTAGCGCCTAACTTCAACCTCTCACACCTCCTAATAGAAGTGTCAGTACTTCGAGGACAATTTAAATTGTACATGATCAGAAATATTATAAATAGCAAAGTAATTTTGTTGTCACGATTCAATGTAATTCAACTTCTTGTTATAATTGAGTATTCCTATAATTCAAAATTCATCGATGGTGGAATAACGACGGTACAATACATTGCAAGATGATAAAGACATACTTTTCAAAATAGTTGTTTATTTTGAAAAGTATGAGAGATATACAACTGTTTTGATTTTTTTTTTTATCTTATGTGGAATAACTTATTTTAAAAGATGATAAAAGTTAAAATTAATTAGAATATTTTTTTGTTATTTTGACTTCACTGGTTTATATATTGATGATGCCTAACTTTTGCATAATATAAAAATATGTAATGATCAGTACGAAATTGTGTACCTGATTCCTTGAAAATGTCATTGCAGAAATTTCATTAAAATATAGAACTTCCATGATATTCTTCTTTTATAAATCAATAAAGTCAATAACATGAGTTGTGGGTTAAAAGAAAAAACAACAGGTGCCTTTGAGAACGTGCTTAGAATAATAATTGGATTGTTAATATGGTTCAAGGGCGCACAACATATAAACGACTAATTAATAGGATTTTTAATGCTGAATTGCTTGTTAAAAGTAACTTAGGAAGTGACCAACAAAAGCAATGGTGTGACAAATATTATAAATCTATTTTGGCGCAGTCCTCATCCTTCGTCTGATTTTCTCTAGATAACTCAATCGTTAAAACACAAAGTCTCACATTGGTGGTTAATGGAATGAGTGGTCTCCTTATAAGGTTTAGGCAATCCTCCTCCCTTTGAGCTAGCTTTTGGGGTATGAGTTAGGCCTAAGACCTACTTCAACATGGTACCAGAGCAAGGCCGTCTTATCCATTGTTGGGCCCCGAAAAAATTATCCACAAATCATATGCTAAACACTGAGCGTGAGGGGGGAAGTTGAGACACAAAATCTCACATTAGTGGTTAACGAGATGGGTGATCTCCTTATAAGATTTAGACAATCCATTCGTATTTTTTCTAGAGGTCCAACAAGATTATTGTAAAAGTAAGAACCATACAGTTAACTTGAGAGATTTGGTTATATAACTTGAGAGAATGAGAGTAATTATAATCAACACAAAATGAAATTTTGATGGGACATAATTGAGGAAAAATGATATGTTTAAAGTAAAATCCTAATAAATGTCTAGTATTAATTTTGTCTAAATAATGGTTATACTTTTGAATTTATTTTGATCGGCCATCAGACTATCAAAATGCTAGCAACCATCAAAAAGGATTCTTTAAATAGAACATCAACCAGCTAATTAATGGACTAAATCCACTTTAAAAATAGCAAAACACTGTTCATTATCACTAATCAATCAAATATAATTAGGGTTTTGTGGTTCATTTGGAATCAATGAACGTAGAGCCTACTGTCTAAGGCCCAAGATAAACTAATCCTCCAATATATTTGTGATCTTTGCACATTTGGTCCCTGGGTTAATGATGAATTTTATATTTGGTCCTTATAATTTTTTAGTAAGGTCATTTCATTTTTAATTAGCTTTGGCACTTATAATGTAGGAGCTCTTTTTCCAAAAAAACAAAAAAAACATTTTCTTTTGACTTTTTAAGGGATGAGTTTTATTTAAATTTAATATTTCCTTGTCTCATTTTATATAATATTTTTTTCATTTTTTAATTAATTTAAAAGAATGTTATTTTATCATAGTTAGAAATAATTTAACTTAAATTTTTTTTAACATTAATGAAATAAATCTCAGTGACTCTAATATCTAAAAATTATTTTAAACTAAAAATTTTAATTTTTTTTTAACATCGCTCTAAATTAAAGGGCATACAACATGCGACTGAGGGAGTAATATAATATTCGTCAAACTAAAATTAGTTGGAGGAGTGGAGCACATAAGTTTTGCTCCCTATTGGTGAATTTCCTAGTATTTACAAAAGCAACTTGCACTTGAATCTTAGTGCATTGGCTTTTGGGACCACCAAAAACATGCTTCGTGAAATTCTATACAGCAACTTTACTTTGAGTCCATTCTTAAACAGACTTTATTTGTTATTTTTGTAAGGAAAGAGAAAAATTTTCTCTTTATAGACAACCTTTTAGTTTGACTATAAATACTATTTCATAATATATAAATATATTTTTTTAACTTGATCGTATTTGACACTTTTGAATTTTAATTTTGAATTTAAAACTTGTACAAAGTTAAATAAATAGACTCATACGTCCTACATAATATACTACACATAGGACACCATGTAGTATGTTGTGTAAGATAGAAATTGCCACATAGGATACCAAGTAGGATGCGTGTATCTACTTGTTAAACTATATATAAGTTTTAGCATTACTTGTTCATACCCATATAGCTGGAGGGCATCAATGCCTGATGAGGACACGTTAAAAGACATGTTAACGTATTATGCCTACTATTTCTTGTTATATCAATATGCAAGTTGATTGTTGATGCAGAAATGTATCCTAATTCTTCTAATTAATGTTCTTATAGATCTATTTTGATTGTTATATTATTTCTTGTACATTTAATAAATATCCATGTAACATGACTAGATCCAAAGTAGAAGCTAAGGTATCTATTGACAATTAATGAAATCTGGGTATTTAATTTATACTCTAAATAACAAAGGTTATCTAATTTTATGAGTGAACCAACTTAAGTATTTGTGTAATTGAAAGTTAAAATAAAACAAAATTCTAAACAAGTGCTAGCCAAAGGAAAGAACTATAATGTCTTTAGAGAATATCATCCTCTTGATCTTTTGCAACAGATTGAAGATGAAAGGGGTTCACTCTTGCTGGAAACCTCGAAAGATCGAATCAATTTCTTTAAAAGGGAGTTCAAATTCCTTGATATTTTACTCAGTCTACAGAGTTTCATACATGAATGTTACATGTCAGAGGTCATACAGAAAGTGCTAGTTCTGTTTCAGAATGCTGCAGTTGACTTTGGAAATCATGTGGACAAGATCGAGCACGTTGGTCCTGATTTTGATCTCGTATTGTCTGAGGTGCAAAACAGGATTTGGACTACAAAGTTGGAAATTAGAGCTGAATACTTGGTTACCAAAATGTCATTTCAACTTTCATCCAGGAAGCGCGATGTTGTTGTCAATCCCATATTTGTAATGGAATTCATCGCGAGTGTGGTGGTGAATCTCAATGAGACAGCGAATATTTCTGATTCACATTCATCACATATCGGAGAAGTTTTAAAGGGAGCTGAATTTGCTGACAAATTTTGTATGCTTTGTTTCAAACAGATGCATTGAGCCTCAAAGCCAACTTGATTTCTTCATTCATGTTTTACTTTTGGTTGGCCATGCAGCGATAATTCCCTGGTTGTATTTGCCATGCCATGACAATGGAAATCAAGACTTGGCTCTAGATGAAATGAATATTTTGCTTTCTGAGCTCGTACTAATGAGGATTAAGCCAATCCAACCATGCATCCGCGAGATCTATGTTGAGGTTATTCAAGCTTTGAAGTCAACACAATCACGATGGTATCCCGTTATCCCAATTGAATATGTAGCTGATTGTGAGACTAGATTTATAAAGAATCACCTAGACAATCTGGAAGCTGCATCAACTATTAGTATTCCAAGTCGAATAGCTGCTTTAAAAGATCAAATGTCGACCCTTAAGGAGATGATGAACCTCTTGAGAGACAATCTCATTTCTCTGCCGATGCAAGATCTCATAGTTCATATTCAAGATATAGACACTGTAATTATTGATGTTGGACTTCTAGTTTACTCTTTATATGATAACGAGGAGGAGAAAGAAGACGTGACTTTTGAGGAAATGAATGAAGACCTTCAGCATATCAAGGCAGTGATCTACCTCATCATAAGGAAGACCTTCCAATCTAGTTTGCCAAGGATTCATGGACTAGGCTATGTCGACTTTCTTTTAAACAATCTGAAGGAGTTCCAAGTCCGTTACTCAACTTCACCTGATTTTGTTAACAATCAACTTCAACGAATTCATGACGAACTTGAGAGCGTGCATGAGAGCGTGCAACTTTTTCTCAAGGATGTTGCAGAAGAGCGACACAGTAAGCATGACAGACTTCAAGATTGCGCTGCGTTATTGATTGGCAAAGCATACGAGGTAGAATTTGTGGTTGATGCTTGTATAAGCAAAGAAGTCCCCGACTGGTGTCTTGTGCATTGGTTCACGGACATCATAGAGGAGATTATTGTTATCAAGACAGAGACAATGCAGATTCAGGAAAAGAAAATGGTTGAGTTTGGCTTAGTACTACATGATTCTACTGCCACTTCTCACGCATCAACACAATCGTCTACGACTCCAATGATGAATCAAGAAATTATAGGCTTTGAGGATGTGATGGGAACATTAAAAGAAAAACTAATAAAAGGATCCAAGGAGCTAGATGTTGTCTCAATTGTCGGGATGCCAGGACTAGGTAAGACAACTTTGGACAACAAACTTTATTTCGATGAGTTTGTAATATCTCACTTTGATATTCGTGCACAATGTTGTGTGTCTCAAGTGTATACACGTAAGGACTTATTACTTGTCATTCTGCGTGATGCTATTGGATATAATCCGGCTTTTGATAGACCCCCTAGTGATGCTGATGTAGCAGATAGGCTACGGAAAGTTTTGTTTTCCAAGAGATACCTTATCCTTGTTGATGACATATGGGAATCTACTGCCTGGGATGATTTAAGATCTTGTTTCTATGATGCAAATAATGGCAATCGAATTATCCTCACCACGCGAGATGATAAAGTTGCCATTTATGCAAAATCTGTGAGTGATCCTCTTCAGCTTCGTATGTTTGAAGAAGATGAAAGTTGGGAATTACTTGAAAAGAAAGTGTTTGGTAAAGAAAGCTTCCCTCCACACCTCACTGAAGTTGGGAAAGAAATAGCAAAGAAATGTGGAAGGCTGCCTCTTTCGATTGTTCTTGTGGCAGGTATTCTCGCAAAGATGGAGAAGAACGAACAATGTTGGAGACAATTTAGCTGCAGAATTAGGTCCCCACATTCACAATGATTCAGAGGACATCATAGAGAAAAGTTATCAGCATTTACCTTATCATCTGCGGCTTTGCTTTCTTTATTTTGGAGCATTTCTCAAGGATGAAGAGATTAATGTTTTAAAGTTAACATGGTTATGGATATCAGAAGGATTCGTGAAAAGCTGTGAAGACAAGAATTTGGAAGATACAGCAGAATGTTACTTGGAGAAGAATCATCATCATCATCATCAACATACCCCAGTGCCTCAAAAGGCTCCCGCTCATTGCGGGGTGAGGGGGGGTCGGAT
>JAOTQJ010000002.1:20310283-20320845 GCA_025642045.1 Solanum sejunctum
ACCCATGAGGAGCGTCGAAAGTTGCATTGACTAACTGGTACTTCACAAATGAAAGAAGCGCAAACAGTTTAAAGAGCCATTTTGCTTTATTCCATCATATTCCAAAGCCAAAAAATAATCAATCGTTGGCTCCATTAGAGATTGATGGAAATACCCACCCCGCTTCCGATCAAAAAATCATGCAGGACTTTGAAGAGACACTACACTTCATAAAATAAGATGATCTTTTCCTCATACCAGAAATGAATATATGCAAGTATAAATCTAGAGATACCGGGGAAGGAATTGAATACCGTGACATGGCTTGACATACAAAGAAGAAGAAATTATAAGCAGCAGAGGATTAGATGCAGCATGAGGCTTAGAAAATCCAAGATGTTAGATAATCTCCTTTTGCCAAGAAAGCTACAGTCAATTTGACATGATAAAATACACATTCTCAACTAATTGCATGTATCATGTCCACAACTATACAAACTGAAACTAATGAAAAAATCAGTATCATTTCTTCTTGTTTTGGTTTTCAATACGGGAAGCATCTTAACCATTTCCCTACCTTTTTGCCTTTTCTTTCTTGCATGTATCTAATACCCAGTACTAGATGCTCCAGTCAACAGAATCTTCCATTTGAAAAGGAAGATGGTTTTGTAGGTTTCAGGACATCATAGATAGTGGATTCCTCCAATCTCCATCAGGGAAAAAAATATTCCACTATTAGTTCTTGGAATATGGTTCCCAAACTTTTCCAGATAATGAATATGTGTGCATAGGAAAAAGTCTTCGGTGGATCGATTATTGTACCTATTGTAAGGTGTGTAAGTGTTTCACGAACTTATAATGCAGAGGAATCTAATGCATAGTGCCTTTCCCTTAGATTAGAAAGTGAACGTGCATACAGGACCCACAAATGTGTAAAATTGGAAGGACAAGAATTTTTTTTTCTTAAGCTAGTATGAAAATTAGATTGGTCTAGACTCTAGAGTTAGAGGCAAATTCAGAATTTATAATCAGTGAGTTCAGAATGATAATATGCATATATTTTAAATGATTTTTCCCAATGTATACATGGTTTGAGCTGAAATTCGGTTGAACCCACAGAACCTGCCTTAGATCCGCCTTATCTAGTTCTGTTGGACCTGTCCAAGATGCTATGCTTCATGGACCTCCGCCCCCTCCCTCTCTCTTCATTTGCTTTGCTTATTAGGGCTGGGTCTTTTTTGTGAATTTGGTCAAAGAAAATCAAGGAGATATATAGAGCTGTAGCAGAAAACTTTATTTAACCAAATGGAAAATAATGTTATATACTGTGAAAAATAGTAAAGAATCATTACTTGGAATTCAAGAGTAAGACAAGACTGGAGCCACTGAACCTGAAGTGACATCAGATTCCCTCTAGGTTTGCGACAAATACTTTGAGTCACCCATCATGCCTATAAATCTTACCATAAGACTTAATAAATGATAACCAAATATTCATATCCAAGGCCAGAAGATGTACCATCATCACCACCAAGCTTCCGACATGCACTCTTCAACAAGAATGACTTTTCCTGAAAGGCATCTGTTTCTACAAGGTGGGAATGCCAGTGGAGACTCGGGGCTTGTTCTTTCAACCGATGCTAAGCCAAGATTAAAATGGACGCCAGACCTCCATGAGAGGTTTATAGAAGCAGTTAACCAACTTGGTGGGGCAGACAGTAAGTTTACACAAATATGCTAATTTGGATACACATCAGATGCATGTTGTTTCTCACAGAGATAATTAAATATTCACCATTCTTCTATTGCAGAAGCCACGCCAAAGTCAGTTCTGAAACTTATGGGGATCCAGGGACTAACCTTATATCACCTAAAGAGCCATCTTCAGGTTAGTTTTTCTACAATTCATGGTTAGACATTTCAAGGAGGACACAATCAGCCTTGAAAAACCTTCATACCATAGCTTTCACACAACCATTGCAGACAAAAAACATTGGATTAAGAGTGAAACACGTCTTCTAAATCAACTACAAAGACCTTTAAAATTGTCTATGTCAAAATAGTTGAAAAGCAAACGTGAAATTCAGGTACTTTTGAGTTGCAATTGAAAATCTAATCTTCTATTTTGGCTGGCAGAAATACAGACTAAGTAAGAACCACCATGGACAAGCAAATTCTAGCGGAGCCAGTAAAGCTGGTAAGAAATCCAATATTTTTCAAGAATATATAAATCCAAAAAGCTGCTTCTACATAGAGAGAACATTCTAAAATTTATTGTTTGTGAATAATTGTAGCAGCAAGCATGGAGAAAATATGTGAGAGCACTGGAAGCCCTACGAGCAATCCAAGCATTGGACCCCAACCAAGCAAGTAAGAACTAAAAAAATTAAGTTGTTAATGTCATCTTACTTCATGTCTGAGCCATACCTTACTCTATATCAACCAACTTTTTCTTGTCCAGTAATATACCAATAAGCGAAGCAATACAGATGCAAATTGAGGTCCAAAGAAGGCTTCATGAGCAGCTTGAGGTAAGAAATTGTTGCAAAATTTAACTTACATAAGGGATTTTAGAACCATAAATGCCAATGGACCAATGCAAAAATATAAGCAGCAAAAGACGAGACCTCCTGTGTCATAATCTGAAGAAAAAGCCAGAAGCAATATGTTATGGTAATTTTATAAGGCATTTCAATTTTCACGAAAGCAGAGTTCACGGATTGATTGATAACCAAAAACATATTTTTCACAATTGTGGAAAACAAGATAACAAAATGAAAACTTGATGATGTAGTTGAATAGTCCTAGATGTATATAGTGCTTTTGTTATAAGAATTAACAATTTAACAATGTGACCCCTCCATAAAGTTTTCTTCTAGCCAAAACTATACAAGTCGATGAAAAATTTTCCTTGTTATTTTCTAAATTAGGCCTAATTGAACTGATTAGGTGCAACGACATTTACAGCTAAGGATAGAGGCTCAAGGGAAATATCTGCAAGCTGTGCTCGAGAAAGCACAAGAAACCCTTGGAACACACAACTTGGGAACAATTGGATTAGAGGCAGCCAAGATTCAACTGTCTGATTTGGTATCCAAAGTATCCAACCAATGCCTGAATTCTGCATTTTCCGAGATACAAGAACTTTCAGGATTTCACTCTCCACAAACACCAGCAACCCAGCAGTTAGCAGATTGTTCAATCGATAGCTGCTTAACTTCCTCTGAAGGCCCCTTGAGGGACCTGCAGGAAATGCATAATAACAAAATTGGCCTGAGGACATTAAACTTTGGACCATGCACAGAAGACATTGAAAATCAGACCAGGTTACAGCAGACTGCACTAAGATGGCGTGACGACCTCAAGGAGAACAGATTGTTTCCCAAAATGGATGAGCATACAGAAAAAGAATTTGCCAAAGAGACAAACTGGAGCAACTTATCAATGAATGTTGGAATCCAAGGAGGAAACCGGAATGTCGACAGTAGCTACGTTGATGGAAGACTCAATGGAATAGATGCAGACATCAAACTTTTTCGCCAAGCTGCAACTGACAGAAGTGGTTCAACGAAACCAGAGAAGCAGGTGTCACCACAAGAGTATAAGCTTCCTTACTTTGCTCCAAAGCTTGACCTAAACACGGATGATCAAACTGATGCTGCTTCTAATTGCAAGCAACTTGACTTAAATGGTTTCAGTTGGAATTGAGATATCTCATCTCCACATACAAGGAAAAAACATAAGGAGTTGCGTCTCAAACAGACCCCCGCATGTGGGAAACTCAGCTGATGCTCCTTTTGGAAGGAATAAAATACCATATAACAATTAGAACTCAAGATTATATATATGATACTGTAACACCATTGAATCTTCAAAGGTTCTCATTTCCTGGTCTAATACCTAGCCCATTGTGTTGCATAGTTTTTAGCAGTACAAATATGAGCTAACCTTTAGCAGTTGAATGTTCCATATATCTAAAATTCTTGCAATAAGAAGTCTTTGAAAGACAAGATGCAGAAACCCGTTCTAACAAAACACATCACATGCTAAGCATTTTCCTCAATTTTCTATTCTAGAAATATTATGAATACTTAAGTTCAAAAGTAATTATCACATCTGAAGTCACTTTTAGCAAAACTCAAGTGTTTAACTAGTCTTGTTTCTCACTTCCGAGCTCTTCAAACAAAGACAAGAGAAAAAGAACAACAAAAAAGATCTCTTTTAGTCAGTTGCCAATGAAGATTCCTTCACTTTTAATACAGAATGTTCTGTAAACCAATCAAAGACTTAGGTACATATCACCCTAACAAAAGTAATATAGACAACCACTGGCCTATGAAAGTTCATCAAAGTTCTCATGAATAATTGGTAGTATTATGCCAATATACCTACTAGAATCCCACAAATAGAGACTGGTGAGGCTAAAATGTACGCAGAACCTAGCACTACCTCATAGAGCTCTATGAGAGAGGTTATTTACGGGAGGCCCTTGTCTCAAAAACATCAGTTAAAAGACATAATACAATAAATAGAAATTCAAACTTGATTGATAAATACTCCAACCTTGAGCGTACACATCTGTTGTATCAATTTGAATACTCTAATATCCACAACCTTGGGGCATTTTATCAAATACATAATAAGCATATGAAATGATACAAGGGCAAAATTATATTCCACTAGAAACTGAAATCGAAACGAACCAGAAAAAATCTTTGCAATATAGTGAACAGGAAATAAATGCTCCAATTGACAAATTCATCGATATGCTTCAGTGAAATTGATAAGGTATCGAATTTCTTCGCTTTTTATTATATAAAGAGATCTTATCTCCATCTCTGTGCATGCATGTATACCTTATAAGGAAATAAAAAGTAGAGAAATGCTCATTCTTCGCCATTTTCAAATGCTTTACCCACCTGATTCTTCTTCATAGTGATCTTTCATTTTCATGGAAATTCGACTCAACTGTGTTGTCAATTGAAAAAAAATCTGCCCTGCTTGTCAAGAAAAAGAGCTCGAGTTGATTTTTGATACGATTATTATCCCCAAAAATTCATATTTATGATTGACTTTAAAGAATTTATGGAAAATGATCAAAATTGCCTCTGAATTATATGAAATAAATTATTTGTACCTTAATATATTTTGAGATAAAATATATTATATCATTATTTCAGAAAACCACAAATATTCAAGAGTTAACATTTCAAATTTTTAGTGATGTGACAAGTTATGTGGATTGATTCCACCGCTTAAGCGTATCTATTAAAATTCACTGCAAGAAATTAAACTGTTAGCGTTGATTAAAATCATCACAAATTATCAAAATATAGCCACTAAAGGGTTTCAACAATTTTACTTAGAAATAATATTTGATGTTTTTACTATTGATTTTAGAAAATTATATAGCAGATGAAAAATTAATTACTAGAATTTCTTTTGTTGTTAAAAAATTAGTGGTCACTAAAAATCAGTGCCCATTGCAAGGTAAAATTAATAAAAACCTTTAACGATAATATTTTGAAATTTTGTGATGATTATAGTCGTTGCTAAAAGTCTAATTTCTCGCCGTTAATCCTAATTGGCAATGCTTAGATACAGGGATTAGTTCCACATAACTTGTCACATTACTAAAAATTTAGGACAAGGGTCTCTTGAGATAAGGGCAAGGATATTTTTTATCCCAAAATGTAACAGAAGTATAAGTTATCTATTTTACATAATTCAAGATAAATTTTGATTCCTTTTCAAAAAATTTATGCACCCCGGAATATAAAATTTTGATTTTTAAGAACGGAGATTATAAATCGGCCCATTTAAAGGGCAAATTTTGCCATTAAGATCAAGAGTTGAGACAAAGTGGAGGGTGGCCCATTCCAAGGCTATTTATCAATTTGGGCCGAATAGAGGCCCAATCAAGTACTCTAGAGATGAAGTAGCATCTTTAATCAATAGTGATTTTATTTGTCTTTATGTACTACACTGGGAAAATAGAAATTATCTGCGAGGATATATAGAGATTGATGAGTTTTTTAAATATTATTTGTATCGTTTGTACAAGAAATATGTTAGCTCGTTATCTAGCTAAGTTTTTTTTTTTTTTTACTATTTCATGGGATTTCTTGAGAGTTTAACTATCCCAAATTAAATTGTAAATAATGCTATAATGTGTTACAAATGTTTCAGTCATCTTTTGAAGTAATATTATACATATTTGTTTACAAGAAAAAAAAAATCTTATTTGTTTTGAAATTCTATATTGTAATATTTTTGTACTTTATGCATCTTGAAAATATATAATTCATATTTTTCTTGTGGTGCATTCATATTTTAGAGATCGTAGATTCATCAAAAAGTCTTTAACTTCTCTTAAGGAAGAGATGGTTATGATATACTGGATGAGGCTTAAATAATAGAATTCACTCTGTATTCATTATTCATATTCTTGAAATAACTTAAAATAGATTTTATCTTAGTCTGTCTGACTTTGAATTTGATTTAAATCAGAAAATACATTGAGTGCAGTAGTGTGCAGGATCTGGACTGTGTGCGGATGCCTGGCTTGCTAGTTTGCTAGAACTCTCACATCGGAAAAGAGAGGGGGAGTCCTGGGCTATTTAGTGAGAGACCGATAGTTTAATCTGTGAAGCGTCTTTTGGGGCTTTCCTCAAGGGGACAAAATCATGCGTCTGGACTGTGTACGAGTAAAGCGGACCATACTTTACAGTATTGATGTCGGATCGTGACAAAGGAGCGCCAAGTGAGATGGTCAAAATAATTATTGACTTTTTCACCAACAAAGCAACCTATAAATTATAATGCCAACAAGCCCAATGTCTTCAGGATTAATTTATGACACTTAGGGCTTGATTGAAATAATATTATATAAGGTGAAAATAAATAGTCCAGCATTATCTGAGGAATAAATCCAGATGAGACTAAGTTAGAAATTATAAATCATATAATACAAAAGTTAAAAAAAAAAAGATTGAATGTCTGAATGATGACTCAACTAATTATAATATCCACTCTATCTTATTTTATGTAACACATTTTTTTTTAATTCGTTTCAAAATACATGTCATGTTACTCTAATTGAAAGTAATTTATTTTTAAAATTCTCTCTTTGCTATTAATAAAATAATTCTCAATCACATAAATATATAAAAATAATTTAAATTATAAATTTTAAATTTTTTTTAAACACCATGTAAATCAAAGAGTGACCTTGAAATCGCGAAAATGGGTGGCCGCCCACTATAAGCAAATCAAAATTGAGATGTTAATGTTGAAATATTAAATAAGCAAGTCGGAGTGGCCGCCCACTATAAAGAAGACAAGTGTCAATGTCTACTAAACAACAAATCCACATAGTTGAAATTTTTTACAAAATAATATGATTTTCCAAAGGGTTAAAAATAAATTAGGAAAAAGAAAAAGAGTAACTCAAAATTGCCTTCTTTTTAAACATGGGGTGGCAAAAGCAATGTAGATAGTGGACCTTGGGAAATGATTATTTGTCTGATACGTTTGAAAAGTATCTTATGGATTTGGTTTTCCATTTTGAGTGTCTTGAAAATTGATAGATAAAATTGATTCATTAATACACTGTACTTGGACAACCTTTTTCTTATTTAATATTGAATACTCATATTAAGATTAATTAAATTTAAATTTATGTCGAAAAGTCTCAAAGGTGTAAAATATTTTTTAATAAATTTGGACAACCTTATTCTCACATAAAAAACAAAATATTGCTTCATTTATGATGTGTGATTTTTTTTATTTTTGAAAAATAAATAGTTCTCTTATTTGTGTTTTGATAAGAGTAGAATATATTTTCGTAAAAATATTTGTATATAATCTAGACAATTAATAAGATATTGAGGTAGGATCAGAGCTAGAAGATTGACTATGAATTCAGTTGAACCTAGCAACTTATGTTTAAACCTTGTATTTGTCTAAACGATTTATTAAATGTACAAATTGTTAATTTAAAATCTATATAATAACTTTTTAAAAGAAAATAGAATCCAAAACTCAAAAATTTTAAATGCAGGAGATATGGTCTTGGTGAGGATGAGGATTAGGGGCCAAGGGCGGTGATGAGTCATTTTATATGTGAAATATCATTCATTGACTTCATCATTTTTAAGAACTTAATTTTGCTAAAATAATATTTTTTGAAAATTTTAAATCAATTAAACACACAAATAAATATATTTTTTTCGTATCAAATACAACATATATGCCCAATTTATTCTTAACATTACCTTAGATGTGGAAAAAAAAGGTCCTTTTTTTCCAATTTATTTCTTGAGTGGGGAATGAGAGGCTAACATTAAATCATCCTATAAGTCGTTGAGCATGCACTTTTAAATGTGTGTGAATTAAAAGCAAGATAGTGCATGTATAAGTGATATGTCAAAGGAATTTAGCTACGTCAAGGATGAATGTAGACAGGCCTCAAAGGCCAAGATGCTCATCTTCGGGATCTGGAGGAGATAACATAGTGAAACTCATTCGAAACTCATTTCATTGTTCAACATATTTGACTGGGAACTAGAATTACCGACTCGACAGACCCCACTCAATCTTATTCCTTATCTGTTCGCCTATCTGTTACCTAAAGCATTGATGAGGAAAGCTAGTTTTAATACTTTTTTTAGAAAGGTAGAACATTAGATCTGCCAACGAGGAAGTTGTTGTTGATATTCCATTCCTGCATCTATCTTTATTGAGATTCTGGATATGCGAGATTAGGCGTAACTGCTTAAAGAGCAGGAAATACAGCAAGCGGTTCACCTTGATCCTTGTGATTGCCAGAGAAATCCATCAATGCTACTTGATAAATGTGAATATACATACTCTCGCCTTCATCCAACCATACATCTCCAACAAGCCATCCTTGTAATCAAAATGAACATCTTCGGCTTCCTTATAATAAGGAATTTCCCCCGTTACTGAAGGAAAGAGTCCGTTGATTGCTCCGATAATCGTGACTTGACAAGTTTTTTTATTTATTTATTTATTTTGGGTTGGGTGGGTGAGTGGGGTGGAGGTCCGGTGCATACATTATATAAGCAAGAATTCGTTGTTGAGAATAAAACAAAAGCATGAATCTTCATGCGAAACATTCTTTTGTAGGTCTTTACATTATATAGCACCGTCAAAATAATAATCAATAAGTGTGTGTAATATATACATATATATTAGTTTCAATAAACAATAAACATATTTTATACATAATAGTAAATAACTTTTGTATATTTATTTTATGAATGTACTTAATTTGGACCATCCAACCAAATATATGGTTTCATATCTAGAAGCTTCTAAAGTTAAAATCTCATTTTAATAATTAGTGGTTAAGTTAGTTAAAAAAGTAGATATAGGCCATATATGTCCCTCCAAACTTCAAAAAAGATTATGGTTTCTTGTAACTCCTCATTTAAAAACTATATAGATTGTCCCCATAAATTGTTCAAGTATAGGCCCTCTCAAATTTTATCTCCCACAGACTTAATTAATGTGTCCTATTTAATAGTCCAATTTTATGATTATCAGAATTTTTATCTGAATAATAATAACATGAAGAATTTGATTCAAAATCAACAAAAAGGTAAATAATAAACTAATAAAAAAGCAGAAACATAAGCTAAATACAAGAAAACATAAAAAGAGATGTGTCTGCTCTATATATATTTGATACCTTCTTCTAGAATGAAATTAATAATCCCAACCACGTTAATCATCTCATCCATTACTCGTCGATAAAAAGAACGAGTAAAAAAATTCAACTAATCCTCTTATCCCACCAACTAAAAATCTTGTATTAAAAGCATCTAGAAGCACATCCTAATATCCTATATGATCATCAATTTAAGATCACAAAATTTAATGAACTACAGATATTTTTAATTTAAAATTATAAAAATACAAATTTTTTTACATAAGACACTTAAATTGAATCAAGAAAATATTAATAATTAATAACTTAATATGTCATTTTGACATGAAATGTGAAATGACATAAGGATCATAGATCCCCTATTTTGGGGTGGATTTAGATCCTCTAAGACTAGTCAAATAGTCTAAGATCATAGGGTGGAAAAACACAAATTTGCTACACACACATATATATAATGATTGAGTGCTAACCAAAAAACAAATGAGCCATCCTAACCTTACACTTGTCCTATGATGAGAAAAAAGATTATTAACAAACTTCAATATTTTGAGAATCCATTTTATTTTCTTAATGAGTTGAGTTAGTGAAAATAAAAGAGAAAATTAATCCTAATGCAAAATATCTCTATTTTCTAATCAAATAAAGAAGACGAAAGAGAAAAATAAACATGAATTACACTAATAATCTTTTCAAAGCTATTAATTTCACTCTTACAAAATAATTTATAAAGGGATTATTTATGTTAAAGAAGGTCCTAGGTCTAACTCACATTCCAAAAGGTAACTCAAAGGAAGGAAGATTACCTAAACATTATAAGGAGACCACCCATCCCATTAACCACCAATGTGGGACTTTGTGTCTCAACCCCCCCCCCCCCCTTATGCTCAGT
>JAOTQJ010000002.1:20320945-20359521 GCA_025642045.1 Solanum sejunctum
TAGGTTTTAGGCCTAACTCATACTCCAAAAGCTAATTCAAAGGGAGGAGGATTGTCTAAACCTTACAAGGAGTTTACCCATCTTATTAACCACCAATGTGAGACTTTTTGTCTCAACATACAAGTCATTAGAGCTCAACTATCGTGATCATATCGCAAATATCAGTTGTTCTTTTTTGCTATGATCTGAATTCAATAGTTATTTTATTTTTAATTTAAATTATATATCACCATCTACATATTAAAACACATAGTTGAGTGGATTCTAATTAAAAAAAAAAACAATTAATAGTTAACCCTAATCAACTTTAAGATATATTTAATACGTAGATAGTGATAATATAAAATAAAAAATATAATAATTAATAGTTAAAATATAAAACTAAAAAAAGTATATAATAATTTAGATGCGTTTTTTTACGATTTACTCTTCTTTACTTTCTTTTATAATTAAAATTTTCTACTTTCTTAGAATATTCCTCTTTCAATAACAAGTTTGTTACATGTATTATTTCCATTTTGTCTCTTTCTATTTCTGATATTAAATAATTTTATTGGTCCAGAAGGACATGCATTCAATTTATACTTGATTTAATATCAATTCTTACTGTAATAATATGTGAGCCAAATATACCTACTTTTCTTGAGATTCTTATTTTTTGTGCGTTAAAAAGGCAAAGTTTATAACTAATTGCAAATTGTTTTATATTTTTTTTCACGCATTATAATCAAGAAAATATTTTTGACACACTGTGAAATATAAAATATATTTTTATTTCTCATTTATTGAAGAAGATCTTAGCCTAACTCACACCCCAAAAACTAGCTCAAAGGAAGGAGGATTACCTAAATCTTATAAGGAGATCACTCATATCATTAATCACCAATGTGAAACTTTATATCTGAACAATTTATTTATTTTTTTGTTAAAAAACCTAGAAATGCAATGATGGTTTTGGATGCCCAGCCGACCTCGTTAAGAAAATCATAGTCATAAAGACATTGCTGCCAAGAAAAACAAACAAAGTGCACCAAAAGATGAGTCAAAAATGAGAACAGCACTATTATTTCTAGTGCATTTTTGTCAAAATCGCTTCATTTTTGCGTTTGTGGTCCTATTTTTAAAATTTATTTTTGATAATTGTTATGTTCCATCTCGACTAATTTTATAAAAATATATATCAGTTTTTATCAACACTACATATTATCTATTTTTATTTATCAAAATTAGGACATATCTAGAAAAAAATTTATTTGAACATGAAATTTTAGATTTTTCAATTCACTTTATTGATCACTAGAGACGACACTCTTGAATTAGTGATCCTATGTTAATTAGGGTATATAGGCTTCTAGGGGTAGAATGATGTCTGGCCTTGTGATATACTAGGTTAGTAGGATTAGTCGTGTCTTTATATTTTTTATTATTGTCTGGTTTATATTTGTTACTTTTATTGTGTTTATATATTATCATTGTTTTTTTCCATTTTATTTGATTTTTCTTTTCATGTCTAGTATTTTCTGCTTTTTGAGGCTTGATAATTTTGAGACGAGAGTCTTTTGGAAATAACTTCTCTATATCTATGAGATAATGATAAAGTATAAGTATATTTTATTCTTCCCAAAATTCACTTGTGGGATCGAATTCCACTAGGCATGCTGTTGTTGTATCTTTCACTGTAAAAATAATGTCTAGTGAGGAAATTTGCCACGTAAAACCTATAATTTTTACAGCAGAAAAAAGTTTATTACTACTAATAACAAATACGTCAACAGTATTAATATAATCTTCTTTACTTTAGTTAGTTTTCTGATAATCATTTTATCATTAATCACAATTATTTATATATAGTAACACGTTTATGTTTACTTGGTCAAAAAAAAATTTTTTAAAAAAAAAACACTAAAGCAGGCCTGTATCTCTCACTTAAAATTAGTGGAATGTATATCAGAAAGGTGTGAAAAGAAAATCTCAGTGAAATCATGATAACTACATGTAATTGTTTATATTAAAATAAAAATAATAACAATAAATTTAGTAAAATTTTATAATTGGAGTCTGAAAAGAGTAAAATGCACATAGATCATATCACTATCTTATAGCGATAAAGAT
Source organism: Solanum sejunctum (assembly GCA_025642045.1). Taxonomy (NCBI): domain Eukaryota; kingdom Viridiplantae; phylum Streptophyta; class Magnoliopsida; order Solanales; family Solanaceae; genus Solanum; species Solanum sejunctum. The sequence continues at coordinate 20,323,058 of JAOTQJ010000002.1, forward strand.
ATTATTTCTGAAAGACCTTTGTTTCAAAATATCATCCCCAAATCAAACAGATTTTGAGATAAATGATTAAAAAAAGGGACAGATTTTTAAACTAGACTAGTGATAAAATTCTTTAAATTGTTAGTACTATATAAATCCCTATATTTAATTTTACATGCCATAAGTTCTAAAAAGAATGATGCATTATCATATTTTTTTAAAAAAATATTTAACTTTTCATTTTAAGTACTTTTAATGAGATACATTTGGTGTATCATTTTATATGATGTTGTTTGACTTAACAAAAAATTTAAGAGAAGAAGAAAGATTTTTTTGAAATTTATTTATCTAAAATAAATTTTATTTATTTATATAACTATAATTTATTTAAGTTATTTCTAACTATAGAAAGAAAGATGGCATTTACTTTAAGACAAATCAAAAAGGAAAAAGTATCACATAAATTGTAATAAAAAAATAATAATTTATAATCACACAAATATTTATAATTTACTTTAGACTACAAACTTCAAAATTTTTAAATTTCAAGCCTAATCAAACGCTGAAACATTGTGGTGGGGTTTCTAACATGTCTTTTTTTCCCTTGTAAAAGGAGCATACACAAAGACTTTTTTGAAATTTATTTATCTAAAATAAATTTTACTTATTTATATAACTATAAGTTATTTCTAATTACAAAAAGAAAAATGACATTTACTTTAAGACAAATAAAAAAAAAAAGTGTCACATAAATTGTGACAAAGAAAATAATTTATAAGTACAAGAATATTTATAATTTACTTTAGATTATAAACTTTAAAATTTTTAAATTCCACGCTCAATCAAACGCTGAAACATTGTGGTGGGTTTCTAACATGTCTTGTTTTCCCTTATAAAAGGAGCATACACAAAGACTTTTTTGAAATTTATTTATCTAAAATAAATTTTATTTATTTATATAACTATAAGTTATTTCTAATTACAGAAAGAAAAATGACATTTACTTTAAGACAAATCAAAAAGAAAAAAGTGTCATATCAATTGTGATAAAAAAATAATTTATAATTATACAAATATTTATAATTTACTTTAGACTATAAACTTCAAAAATTTTAAATTCCACGCTCAATCAAACGCTGAAACATTGTGGTGGGTTTTCTAACATGTCTTTTTTTCCCTTATAAAAGGAGCATACACAAAGACTTTTTTGAAATTTATTTATCTAAAATAAATTTTACTTATTTATATAACTATAAGTTATTTCTAATTACAGAAAAAAAAATGACATTTACTTTAAGACAAATCAAAAAGGAAAAAGTATCACATAAATTATGATAAAGAAAATAATTTATAATTACACAAATATTTATAGTTTACTTTAGATTATAAACTTCAAAATTTTTAAATTCCACGCCCAATGAAACACTGAAACATTGTGGTGGATTTCTAACATGTCTTTTTTTCCTTATAAAAGGAGCATACACAAAGACTTTTTTGAAATTTATTTATCTAAAATAAATTTTATTTATTTATATAATTATAAATTATTTCTAATTACAGAAAGAAAAATGACATTTACTTTAAGACAAATAAAAAAAAAAGTATCACATAAATTGTGATAAAGAAAATAATTTATAATTACACGAATATTTATAATTTACTTTAGACTACAAACTTCAAAAATTTTAAATTCCACGCCCAATCGAACCATTGTAGTGGGGTTTCTAACATGTCTTTTTTTTCCCTTATAAAAGGAGCACTAGTGTATGCTCCAAACAACCTTATTCAAAAACTCAACTTGTACCTCAAATTCCTTAGCAACATCACAACCTATATACATCAATACAACAATGGGAAATTGCATAGTACTTTTGCAAAATGATGATAAGAAGAAGATCCTTGAATATAAAGCTCCCATGAAAGTCCATGAAGTGTCACCTCTTCTACAAGAGCCACAAACAAAATTACATGTCAAAAAGAAGGTGAAGTTTGCTGATGAAGTACTACTTAAGGAAAGTAGTGGCAAAAGATCATCATCATCTGAGGTTGTAAGGATTAAGGTTGTTATCACTAAGCAAGAATTACAAGCTCTTCTATTAAGTGAAGGACAATTAAGAGTTCAAGATGGCAACATGGTTGTTCAATGTCCTCTTCAAAAAGAACAACCTAATCTAGTTAGTATAAATGAATTAGACAAGCTTAATAATTAATTAGTCTTTCTTTGGATGTAGTTTCTTACAATTATAACATTGTAACATAGCTATAGTAAGATGCAAAAATCTTGGGAGGTATCAAGAGAAAAAGGTTTTGTTTTCTTTTAATAGAGAGGAATAGATCTTTCCGTCAATCTCGAATGGAGCCAAAGATTCACTATTTTTTTGGCTTTGGGGTATGATGAAATAAATCAAAATGACTCTTTAAACTGTCTGTACTTCTTTTAATTGTGAAGTAGCAGTTAATTAATGCAACTTTCGACGCTCATCATGGGTTATCCGGAAACAGTCGCGCTATGTTTTTAAATATAGGAGTCAGTCTGCGTACATCCGACCCTCCTTATTCCGCAATGGGCGAGAGTCTTTGAGACATTGGAGTAATGTTGTTGTTGTTATTGTAGAGAGGAATAGATTGTACTTCTTTTCTTACGTTACAATAAAAAAAGACATTTAGTGGTAATATCTTTTCTTTTAGCAGCGATATTTGTGGTCGCAAGAACATTTTGGGCCAATTGAGTTAATGTCATGCATTTGGAGTTCTTAAAGTCTTTAATGACATTTATATAGCCTTAGTTATAATTAAGTACCCTTAAATCTTATAGAGAATATATTAAATTCTTTATTTGTTGTAGTGTGAGTTCTAACAAATGAAACTTAACAAATTTGGTCGTCAATCTTCATCATATCAACTTTATGATTCGTTAAATAAAGGCTATCAAAACTGATTAAAAAATGTATGTACTATGATATTGCTACTTCTAGACAATTTATTTACTTATACATAAACCGGATCATATTAGAACTAGTCATGAATCATGGGAGGAACCATGAAAAACATGCCTTTGGGCTAAGGAATGAGATAGAATATCCTTCAACTAACTATCAGTGTGACAAAGTCAGAATTTTCGCGAATAAATTAAAAAATTAAGATATTTACTATCTTGAATATACAATATAATTTTTCAGCCGAAGGAATTGATAAAACAAAGTAAAGTGAGAATGGAATAAGTTACTGAGAAAACAAAACAAAACTGCAATTTTGTTTGCTTGACTGATCTCAGCACTAATAAAGTAACATTTGCTCATAATTTATATAAATCACATAGTGTAAATAATTAATTTTTTTTTATCCTTTTTTAATTTACAAAAATCCCTTAAAAAACATGGCAAGCGAATTCATTAATTCAATTCCGAATATAAAATTAAGGTTTTAAGTATCAGCAGGTAATATTTAAAACATGATACATTAAACATAAAGATAATTCAAGAATCAGAATCAATGTACCATATTACTGAATTAATGTACCTGAATAAAAAGAAGAAATTTTTGAAAATTTTAGAATGAATGGGAATAATGAAAAACATGATAAAATAAAAAGAATGTAATTAGATAATTATTCCTAATTATTATGCATTCTCCTGCTCTTTTTCGATTAACCAGACCAAATAGCTTATTGTTATGGTACCTAATATATACTAGAGCAACTTTCTTATATCATAATGGGAGCTAGTAGTGATGGCTTCACCACATCTACAAGCCAAATTAATATAACCTCCCTTGTGCATATAAAATTGACGTTTATAACAATAAGCGTGATTTCAGTATCCACTCATGACTAATTGCATTTCTTAAAAGAGAAATTGTATGTTTAGAAGTGAGAAGAGTTGATGATCATCACAATTCTGAATTGCGAGGATTACTCGGAACAATCCATGTCCAAGGGTGCACAAAAACAGTAAACTACAAGCTCTCACATATTTCAGCCTATGTTGCTCGGATACACCAAAAACTTTAAACAAATCCGACATTATAATATTTTATTTTGAAGAGTCTGAGCAACAATATCCTGAAAAAAAGACATATTATCAAAACTTCAAACATACATGAGCTTCCCGCAAATGAATAATATTAGTATATTACCCAACATATGCCTAATAATATAGGAGCAAATGGAGGATCGCGAAGAGTACATAAGACAAAGTTTGTTATTATATTCAGAGTAATAGGAGCAATATGGGACCTGTGTACAATATTTCTGTGTATGTACATGACCTAGTGAACAAAAGGTCCAGCAATCGCCAGACATTTATATATACAAGGAGTATATTAACACAATATATATACACACACTCTATATATGTCTTGAATGAACACTGGCGAAGTTTTGCTTCTCAGATTTATCTGCAATATAATGCACACTGACTAGCTATTCCGGTTTCCTCTCAACTTCCAGGCTAATCTCATTCCGACGTGTGAAAGGAAGAGTAAATGGTGGATTATACTGCAAGAGAAGTATAACAAATACACCGCTATAAGTTACTACTTAACAGGACGTCAAAATGTGTTCTCCAGGAGATATTGCAAGTATAATTGAAATAGTTATACAAATATACCTGTGCAACTTCTATCAAGGCACCATCTTTTACCTGAAACTCTGCATCTCCCTTTAGTGCAGCTCGAAGTCTTGATTCTCGCATTTTAACTTCTTCGTCATTCACAAAACCTTCCTCGGAATCAAATGGGATAAGGCTAAGTTAGGATAAAGAACTTGAAAAACAGTAATGTTTCTCTTTTGAAATTTAAAAATTCCATCTTGAACTTCATATTGACATGCTGAATATGAAATTACAAACCTGAAAAAGCAACAACTGCAACAGTTTTCCTGGGCACCTCTTTGATGATTACAGAGGAATCCTTTGGTAGTGGCAAGTCCGAACCATACTTGGATGGCATGACGAAGGACATCCTCCACTTTTCCTGATCTTCTGCCTAATGAAATTCTTAATGAGATTCCAGTAGGTCTAATTTTTGTGAAATTACGAGAGCAGGAAATAAATATAACTCTATACACTAGTAATCTTTTTCTTTTTGGGTTATTTTTTTTCTTTTCTAGAATGGATGAATGTTGGTTTAAATATGGATTTCCAATAGTATCATCTAATAGCTTCCCATTCTCCCAGATATGGATTTGCAATAGTACCATCTGAAAATACTACTGATTCAAACAATAAGCGACCACAATGTTTACATTTTCATATGTACTTGCTCTGGTGTATATGCCTAGCACAGAATTGAAAGATCCTCAAATGACTAGAGATACAAGAGAGTCTGTATAAACAATTGACTCAAGATCATGATAACCTTTTTAGTGACTCAACTCAAGCTCATCATACATCATTTTATTTCCTCTTCTTTGTGTTCAATTGGTCAGATGCATCCAGTAGCGACCGTTTATCAAATCCACATCAAGAATGTAAATGTGTTTCTTGGTGATTTAGGTAACTAGATGATGTTTTTTTCCCAATAGAATCAGTAAAAGTCAGCATATTTATTTGGTGACACGAGGTCATTATCAGAGCAGTTCTTCATTTATCATTTCTCAAGTTATGTAGTGACGCAACCCCATTATTTTATCACTTTATTACTTTAGTAACACCGTGTATCAACATCCATGTTAGTAGTCCCTATTCCAGAGTATCTCCAATTTCCCAAGAAAAACACAGTATGTTACTAAAGGTACTGCACAGAAAAGAGTCAAGCAAAATGCATGCGCAATAGAATAACCAAACCATTTGGCTAGAGTGATGCAGTAAATAGTACGCTGCAAAAACTAAACCGAAAAAAAAAAAAGCAACGACGAGTAGAATAGTTGTACCTTTTTAGTTATTACTGGAGTAGTCATTTCCATTCTCTCCCCATCAGATTGAGTTCTACGAGTGATTACAGGTGTCGTCATTGCCATACTCTCCTTCTTCGTGTTCTGGAAGTCACCAAGAAACAGAACAGAGCCAAAGAAGGCCACCATTACAATGTGGTTCGAGGCAATCTAAGGTTGACTCTATAAGTACCTTCAACTACCTTACCAAACAAGTACTCGGCCAATGTGTTGAAGGATCGAGACGCACCATAGAAGTCAAACCCAGACTTCCCAGGCATTGTAGCCTCGGCAACAAAGTAAGGCTGTGTAAAGTCATAATACTACTTTAGATAACTGAGCAAAATGGTTAAAAGGATAATCAAGAAAAGAATAATCATCAAACATAATAACATCAAGAGATGTAGGTGAGTAAAGTTCTAATAATACAGCATGTCTATCCCTAGACCCCCCTTGTGGGATTCCACTAGGTATGTAGTTGTTGAATGTTATTAAGAAGAAATATATGCACCATGATAATACAGTGTCTGATAGTCTACAATTCAGGTTAAATACAAAGTACTATTTGCAAAAATCTATGTCAATCACTTTCAAAAAACTGGATCCACGGTTTCAATACGAATAGAGAGAGCTTCTGACATGCTTAATTCTGGGTGATTAAACCAAAAGTTAGAACATAACATCCTTGTGTCAATGGTGGTAATACACTTGAGCCTTGGGGTTTGCTCCCTTTTAAGGTCTCAAGATCGAAACCCACTGGGTGCAAACAATTTCTGAGGGCCATCGGACTGGGTAAAACCTGAATTAACCGGGGTGCACTTGCGGAAAACTCCTTGCCGAGGGCCTGTGCACCCCCGAGATTAGTCGGAGCTCTAAGAGACTCGGACACCCGGTGCAAATAAAAAAAAAAAAAGAACCTGCCACCTCCGCTTTCTGATCATGTCTTAACAATGAGTCAGTGTCACAAACATGTTTCTCAAAATCGAGGAAACTCCTGAGCTGTGATCACTAATCTGTTTTTCTGTCAATTTCTTTTCTGTTACGATATACCAAATCTCTTTCAGGTTCCTATTGTTTCTTTAACTTTCTGATTGATAGACATGCTGACTCTTTCGCTTTAATTGCCATTCTCCAATATGATTAAACAACATTACTCTCATCATTCCATGTGGATTGAGCATTTCAGCTATCTGAAATCCTTTAATGCTTGTTTTTATGACAGTAAAAATGTTAATGACATATGAACAAAGGCCTATTTCTTGAAGAAAAGACATAGAATCAATTTCATACCAAAATCTGCAAAATGCCTCCCTTGTATCTATTGACATGACCAAGTAATTTTCAGCAACTAATGCTTTCTTGTATTAGTAATCTAGATCACTTCGAGAGAACGACCTAAAATCACCATATATCAAGAAATATTGACAAAAGGAAACATTGTGTGAGAACATGTAGCTTGTGCAAACAAATTTAATAAACAATGTATCTGTGTAAGTAGTATTCCAAAGGTTTTCTCATCACCAGTTTCCCCTGTATCTTCAACAGGTTTTTAGGGAAGGTATAAACCTTATTTTTTGTCAGTCAAATATTACTCTATCATCTAGAACCAATCCGTGATAAAGTTGCAGAATGGACGCATATATATCTCTCGATGTTACTAGAGAAAGAGCATGAATAGAAATTAGTCACAGCACATATACCTCGACTTCTCTTATCTCATACTGATCAGTGCGTTTCAAAACCTTGAATTTCACTGTCTCCAGGTCCGGCACTGCAAGAAGATGACAGTGATATAAGTTATTAACCATCTAAACTCTCATTTAGAAAACGAGAATATATCAAACACGCACAAAAAGAAAAAAGTTGAAAAAGTATACCGGACATCAAAGCTTCCTCCAAATTCCGACTTTCAAATATCCTCTTCGGAAACACGTATTTCGCGGTTTCACCTACCAATTCCGTCAGAACTGCTAACAATATAACAGTCAATCAATCATTCAACATCGTTCTCATTCCAAAACTAGCTCGAGGACTAAAAAACAGACTACAATTGAGTGAAATGCTAATAAAATAGGATTAATTGAAGAATCAGAATTGCAGGGAAAAACTTACGTTTCTGAGAAAGAGAAGAGGTTTGGGAGGCGAGAGCGCTGACGAGGGAGATTCGAGCTTCGAAAGCTGACATGCCGTTTCTCCGCTGCGGCGGAGCGGAGCTGCTTCTGTTAACTACCATGAATTTGACCGGCGAAGGTCTGATTCTGCTTGTGGATGGAGGAGCAGAAACGGAAGAAGGTGAGACCACAAGCATCTTTACGTTTACAGTGTTAATTTTTTCGAATTCTGTTTGCGTGAAAAAGGAGATTTGTGGTTTTCAAGGGGAGTCCAAATTTCCATCTGTTGAATTTTTTGCATGAGTGCACCTTTACATTTACTAAATTACAATTTGTTGCCCGGAATAATTTGGTTATTACTTCCTTTTCTCGTTTCTTAGTCACCACCATTATTCCTTGGTGGCACAATTTTTCGATTTTCCAGAAGAAAAAAAAAGTAAATTATTTCTTTTTTTAATACATAAAAACAAATATTAAATGAGCTGAAAATAATAAGACCTCATTGTTGTGAAGTTCGCTGAGGAAAGAGTTAAATATATCAGTCTCTAGCGATACGAATATATTTAAGTAGCTCTCTGTCAATAAAATCATAATGAAAATACAAATTTTATTTTTCCCTTGGATGAATAGGATTTTTAGATAAATTTTTTTTCCAGAATATAAGTGGTTTATAAGATTAATTTTGATCTTAGTATAATAAATCAATGTGAATGCATATAAGCACGAATTGAAATACCTTAGATATAAAGTCTTTTTTTGGAAGATATGCTATAATAATGAAAAAGATTTCTACATATACACCCAAATCAGTCAATAATATCAGAATCTCATAAATTGGACCAAACCTGGGATGCCCTAATAAGGTACAAAGTGTGTTTTAGCGAATGATCCAATCGGAGGATCCCACAAAATACCAACCCATCCATCACTCACTATAGTTCTAATCTTCCACAAAACACTCATTATCTATGATTGTTCTTCTATGTCCTCCCCCTAACTTTGCTTGCCTCCACAGAGTGACATGCCAAAGGCACAGAATCAAATCGCCAACTCAAAATGATAACTGTGTCAGTGTGTAAGAGAAAAAACACTCCGCCTTGCTAGCCTTTTCACCTTTTCTCTTCAGTCGATCTTGTAAATACAGTCTCCAGCCAATGTAAGCTTTCTGATAGCCAAATTTGTCTTGAATCCTGGTCTGCTGAGCATGACGCCAACATACTCAGTAATCAAATTTCCGGAGGCACCTGAACGTATAGCCAACCAGATCAAGAGGAATCCACTGTGAATCTGCCAAGGAAAACACCAATATCATTTAAGTCTGAAGCAAACAATGCGCGTTCCACATTAAATAATTCAATTCGGTATTATGCAAAACATGAGATGGAAATAAATGAAGTCTACTCAAATTCACTTCACTTGGTAAAGAATTAGGAGAATCACAGTTAAACCACATTTATGTCAGTATCACTAAGGCTGGGGACTGAGCCGGGAAGGTAAATAGAAACTAATCCATCTTGTTTGACACTGAAATAACATATTACATACGAAGTAAAACCAAAGGTATTCAATCATGTAAATTCCAATTGAAGGACCATTCAAGATTATAATTTGATCATGATTGAGACAGTTGTTTTAACTCTCTTTATGTCAAAATATCAGTTTTAACTCTCTTTATGTCAAAATATCAACAAGGAATGAGATTATAATTTGTTCAACTCTCTTTAACATATTCATTCATATATATTTAAATAACATTCATATAATTGAACCCTCACCTACAAGATAAAAGTTTAGATAGACAACCAGCTAAGCAACTAAAATTCCCAATAATCTTAATACTAACATCCACACTATAGAAGAAGAAAAAGAGAAGAATAAGGTATAGTACTGTCAAACAACAGACAAAGTTTCAATGAACTGATGAGCAGTAAAGCAATTAAAGCAAACATCTCCTGCAATAGCGTCCGATAATCCTAGATCAACAATAATTTTAACCTCTCTTCTTGCCAAATGATATGCAACAATTTTTCCAAAGACAGCTGCTAGTATGAAAGTGTTTTGTTCCTCGTCTCCTTTGACAATACCAAGTATAGAAAACTTGTGTTTTATTAGATCACATCGCTGGCTTGCTCTTCCCCTTCTACCTTTATAATTTCACCAAGTACATCTTCCAAAAGACGATAACAAGAAACGTCATACTTAAATTCAATCTACTCAAAAGTCACCTGATCCAGCTCATGCAAATTCCAATCAAAGTCACTTTCTATAGCACAATAGACAGTGCCATCCCATTACCAAAGTCTACTAACTTGCCATGAATATTCATGCATAAATAAATGGCAATGCATTTAACATCATCTCCCCCTCATTGATATCAAAGCGAATGTATTGTTGATGACAACCCCAATGAACAACCCCATTGGAGAAGATCCCCGCAAACACATAATGACATACATTCGTTTCAAAAGTACTAGTAGTACATTTCCAAGTTCTCATCTCAGATAAATACATTAATATCTGAAAATAGGAATTACTTCCGGTTGATTCAATCTCCTTGAAACAAACAATCCTGTAATGAGGCGATCGAGAAGGATCAAAAGCAAGATTTAATAGACTAATCCATGAGCCAACTTATTAACAGATGGAATAATCTTGCATTTTCTAGTTGTGGGATTGCAAACACAAAAACGTCCACTTCTTAAACTACAGAATAACAATCCTTTACATGGTTAAACTTAACTAAAAAGAGTGAATAGCAATAAGATGGCGAGGACGAAGAAGAAGAAGAAGAAGAAGACCACAAAGAAGGAGAAGATGAGGAGGAGGAAGAGAAAAAGATAAGTTGTTTCTCGTACTGTGAATTGAAAATGGTGAAGGATAATTAGTTAGTTTAATAAAGAAATGGATTAAGAACTGGACGCTTTTGTGTTTGCAATCCCACAACTAGAAAATGCAAGATTATTCCATCCGTTAATAAGTTGGCTCGTGGATTTTCATGGATTAGTCCATTAACTCTTGCTTTTGATCCTTCTCAATCGCCTCATTACAGGATTGTTTGTTTCAAAGAGATTAAATCAACCAGAAGTAATTCCTATTTTCAGATATTAATGTATTTATCTGAGAAGAGAACTTGGAAATGTACCACTAGTACTTTTGAAGCGAATGTATGTCGTTATGTGTTTGCGGGGATCTTCTCCAATGGAGCTGTTCATTGGGTTTGTCATCAACAGTACATTCGCTTTGATATCAATGAGGGGGAGTGTTAAAGACATAGTCATTTATTTATGGAGTTCATGAATATTACTGGCAAGTTGGTAGAATTTGGCAATGGGATGACATTGTCTATTGTGCTATAGAAAGTGACTTTGATTGGAATTTGCATGAGCTAGATCAGGTGACTTTTGAGTGGATTGGATTTAAGTATGGCGTTTCTTGTTGTCGTCGTTTGGAAGATGTACTTGGTGAAATTATAAAGGTAGACGGGGAAGAGCAAGGCCAGCAATGTGATCTAATAAAGCACAAGTACTTTGTACTTGGTATTGTCAAAGGAGACGAATAACAGAAGACTTCCATACTAGCAGTCGTCTTTGGAAAAATTGTTGCATATCATTTGGCAAGAAGAGAGGTTAAAATTATTGTTGATCTAGGATTACCAGACGCTATCGCAGGAGATGTTTACTCTAATTGCCTTACTGCTCATCAGTTCATTGAAACTCTGTCTGTTGTTTGACAGTACTCTACCTTATTCTTCTCTTTTTCTTCTTCTATAGTGTGGATGTTATCGGGAATTTTAGTAGCTTAGTTAGTTGGTAGTGTTAGGTGGACATCTAGCCTTGGGGTATAGTAGGGTAGCAGGAGTAGTCATGTTTTATATCATGTGTTGTCATTATCTGTCGTATGTGTATTAATTTTATCATATTTACATATTGTTATGTGTTATTCGCTATTAGTCGCCCTTCCTATTCCCTTTCCTTTCCTTTTTGCCATATCTAATTTATTCTTCTTATGGATTTTTTAGACGAGGGTTCCCAAGAAACAACCTCTCTACTTCTATGAGATAGTGGCAAGGTCTGTGTACATTCTACCCTCCCTATACCCTACTTATGGGATTTCACTAGATGTGTTGTTGTTGTCATTGTTTGTTGATTGTCTATCTGAACTTTTACTTGTAGGTAAAGGTTCAATTATATGAATGTTATTTAAATATATATAAATGAAGATGTTAAAGCTGTTGAGGTGTTATCAAGGGGTTTGAGTAACTTGCACCTTGACAACAATTTCAAGAGATATGGTCTGCCAAAATGGAGTCCAGAGATTAATCATTTATCCTATGCTGATGATACTATTCTCTTCTGTTCAAGAGACAAGTATTCTATTATCAAGATGATGCATGTTTTAAGAAGGTATGAAGATATTTCTGGGCAACTGATAAATAAATCAAAGAGTTACTTCTATCTCCATGAAAAAACTCCATTGATTTATACAATTAGGCTCAGGAAACTGACTGGTATCAGACAGGGAGACTTCCCATTTGTTTATTTGGGTTGTCCTGTCTTCCATGGGAGAAGCAAATGCTGTTATTTTGATGAGTTCATAAGAAAGGTGGCTAGAAGAATATATTTATGGCAGAACAGACTGCTGACTTTTCGGGGAGAATGATTCTTATAAAGCATGTTCTTCAGTCTATTCCTATTCATCTTCTATCCGCCCTCAGCTGTCCAAAGGGTGTCATTAAAGCTTTGCATAAGGTGTTTGCCAAGTTCTTCTGGGCCTTCACCCTAAATGAAAAGAGGCGGCACTGGGCAACTTGGGATGATCTTTGTTTTCCTGTGGAGGAAGGGGGCTTGGGTTTCAGATCCTTTTTGGACATCAACAAAGCACTTACAGCTAAGCTTTGGTGGAACTTTAGGACCTCCATAGGTTCGCTATAGTCCATTTATATGGGGAATAAGTATTGCAAAAAGAAGCATCCTAGCTTTGTCATCAGCAAAGGAGCTTCACTTACACGGAGGAGAATGATTGAGATTAGGGAAGAGATAGAACCTTTCATGTGGTGGCAGATTAAATGTGATAACTCTAGCTTTTGGTTTGATAATTGGACCAAAAAGTGGGGCCCTCTATTATTTAGAAGGGGAAGATGCTATTGAAGAAGAACTAGAAGTTAAAGAGTTTATTTCCAATTCTTCCTGGCTGGAAGGGGCTATAAGGAGTAAGATATCTACTGAAATGACAGACTTCATCATTCAAGACATCAAACCTGAAGTAACAGACCAAAATGATTTGGCAATGTGGACTGGTAATACCTCAGGTAAATTCACTGTCAAATCAGCCTTTGACATTCTCAGAAAAAGGAGGAACACTGCAGAGTGGCTGACAACGTCTGGGTGAAGGCTCTTCCTCATAAAATCTCATTCTTTTTGTGGAGAGTATTGAAGAAAAGAGTCCCAACAGATGATATACTGAGAAGAATGGGAATTCCCCTTGTTTCTAAGTGTGGGTGCTGTGACATAGGCTGTGGGGAGGACATAAACCACCTTTTTCTAACAGCTCTCATAGCTCAACAGCTATGGAAGCAGTTTGTTGTTTGTTCAGGTTTCAAATTGGAAGATTCTCACATCTCAACCACTCTCAAAAAATGGTGGAGATATGTGGATCAGCTAAGGGCCAAGAGGATCATGTTTGCAATCCCAGCCATCATAATATAGAAACTGTTAAAGAGAAGGAATGGGCTAAGACATGGTAAACCTATTTCCACTCAGAAGATCATTGCTAATTGTCAAACTACAATTCAAATAGTTGATTAGATAATGTTTCCCCAATTGGAAACAAGTTCTAATCAACTGGGTGGATATTTTTGATCAGCTCTAGAGATATAGATCTCAAATGCAAATTAAGATTGTTAGTTGGAATCCTCCAATACAAGGCTGGATAAAATGCAACACAAATGGGACCAGTAAGGGCAATCCTGGCAAAAGCTCATATGGCTATTGCATTAGGAATGACCTTGGTGATCTGATCTATGCAGAATCCAGTCTTATTGGAATTTCAACTAACATGCGCGCAGAGACAAGGGCAGTGAAGGAGGCACTAAACTACTGTGTAGATCAAGGTTGGGACTTTATACAAGTGGAAACAGACTCATTAGCAGTGAAGAACATTCTCAACAAGAACTGGCAAGTTCCATGGGAAATCATTGACTTGGTTGAAGAAATTTTCAAAATCATACAGGTTAAACACATAGAAGTCATTCACAGTTACAGAGAAGTAAATCAATTAGCAGATTATATTGCAAATTTGGCAGTACATTCAGAGCAGACACATGTGTTTACATCATTTAACCAACTGCCAGACACAGCTAGGGAATTTTAAATACAGATAAATACAGAGTCCCCTATATTCGGATAAGATCTAGGAGTAACAACACAAAAAGCAACCATCTTCATTGACATGTTTCAAATGAGAGAGCATATACAGTTTGAGGTCAGCAAAAACAAAATGCAGTCTAGTGCTACTCCTATACATTTCAGCTTTCAAAAAGTCAAGTCCAGCAAAAGTAGGAAGAGGTATGACCGGTTTGAGCCTCAAAGCGCAGACCCAGAGTTGCACCAAGCATCCAGTCCCTTGAGCAACCCAGATTCTCCATGGAACCACCTGCAATCGTCACAGAAGCTGTCAGATCTGAGGAAGTTAGATAAGCAGAAACAAAGAAACTTACGCTTGTTTTGGGTACAGAAGAGTAGGCACCCTGAGAGGCATCTGCGGCGGAAATCTAGAGGTGACCTAATTAGGAAACCTATAGATACTTATATATATTGCCTAAGTCGGCGTCAGACTTGGGCCATCTTGTATGGACATTGGCCTACAGACCTCTTTGATTTCCAAATGAAATAAAACGGGCTAGGCTCAAAATTGATTTAAAAAAAAAAATGAGTTGAACAAATTATAATCCCATTCCTTGTTGGTATTTTGACATAAAAAGAGTTAAAACAACTCTCTCAATCATGATACAAATATCTCATTCCTTCAATTGGAATTTGCATGATTGAATACCTTTACTTTTACTTATAAGCTCATACACTTCATTAGCTACAAGCCTACAATTGTCTTCTCATTTTGCAGTCCATCAGTTGAACCAACTTCCCACTATCTTCTGAGATTCAGAGATAGATCCAACTAATTGTATAATTATTTATATGCCGTGACATTACTAGGAGAGAAATATCATAATGGAGTTCACCAACAATTTGAACGAGCTTTCTCAACTTAAAAAGTGTAAAAGATGGAGAAAACACATCGCACAAAAGAAGGCTCAACGTGTAAGTAGATTAAAAGTAGTAGGACGAATCTACAAACAATGATGATTCTGAATAGCCAACAAGCAACTGTATTCAACAGTGGATTGATGATTACATAATGAGCGACAACAGAACAAGTGCTTGGATTATTTTTGGAGTGTGGAATTTGAACTTGAAATTGGATTATAATTCCCCCCCCCCCCCCCCACCTTCATAGATTAAGTTTAATGTGGGATAAGACTAGCTTTTCTCAATGCACTTACAAGCACCTCGACTATTTCACTAAGACTACCTACTACCTCATGCCAACGCACGTATTGAACAATCCCACACTTAATCTACAAAAAATCAATTGTATGACACAAGTATCCAATAATTGACAATCCCGTCCGCGATTGCCTCACTAACGATGGGATATATACTTCTAGCTTCTGTTCTATCTACAGTTTTCTACACCACATCAAGAAATAAAATTAACTTGGCATTTCTCCAAGGAAAAAGAACACAATTCCCTCACCAGGCTATTTTTGCAGTGAAAACTAAACAATTCAGATCTTTTCAACTTTTACACAGAATTTGTTCATCTTCAGAAATAAGAAACAGAAAAGGACATCTAATGAGAGTGGAATAAAGTACTTAATTCCACAAACAATAGTAATATCAGGATTCCTTAAAAAAGAAAAACTAGGGCACAATAATATGCTTATAGCGGTCAGCTAAATTAGGGGAAACAGGAAATAAAACAGACGAAAAGAAATTCCGAGCAACTTACTAACCCTCGCCGCCGCCGGCAGACCAAAGAAATACAATCTTTACGACCGGAGCATCAGCGCCGACAACCGGCCAAAAAATTTGGACCATTTCTCGATTTGTGCGTGTCATCCTTGCGCAGGGGCCATGCTAATCTTCTCTGTATCGTTCCAATTTTATCGGATGTCCCCGAAGGGACTAACTCCAGTGCTTCGCTAGGGTTCTTAGGGTGCTGTAAAATTCTCTCTGTTCCTGATGTGGGAGAAACGTAAGAGAACATAAAAGTCGTGTAAATGTCGTTTTGGGGCCTTAAGTTTAGAAAACAAAACATTTAGTCCTGTTTTAAAAACGTCATTTCAAAAAGTATTTTCTGAAGATGTAATTAAAGAGCACACTAACAATTGACTATTAATTTTCATAATATTAGATTCATGGAGTGTTGATTAATTTAGAAAAATACACCTAAATTTGGAATTGGAAACTTTCATATGGATATGATTTGTTATTTGTTAACTAGAGCTCTTCATTGAGCGACGAAAATTTAAATTAATTGGATTCTAAAATGGACAAAAAACATAAAAGGATTATTTAATTTGAAGACAAATTATACTAAGATTAATTATACTAAAATTTGTTATCTTATTATTATTTCTTATTGATTATTTTAATTTTATATTAAAAATAACATGCATCCTATAATTTTTAAATAAAAATCACTTATTCATAAAAATATCATCAACCTTATTAACATAAAAAGAATATAAGCAATCTTAAGAGCGTTTGTAAATCATGCAGTAAGGCTATTGGATTTGTGTGTCTTTTTTTTGTTGTTTTTTTTTTGGCTTAATAAATGAATAGTTAAAGTGTCTATTTGCGCATTATAAAAGTTAAAAGTTATATTTAAAATTTGAAACTAAATTTAAAAGTTTAATTTATGTACCACGCTTAACAGTAGTAACATTATAACTTTTGAAAATTACCTTACAGATTAAAATTTAAAACTAAATTTAAGGGTTAATTTATGTACCGCGCTTAATAGTAGTAACATTATAACTTTCAAAAATTACCTCATAGAAATAAAAGTTCATATCATAGAAGTCATTCACCTAGCCATATATGGCTCTACACATAACCCCAAAAATATTACACAAGTTTTTTTATTTATGACGCCTCTGTTACACTGAATGAAGAATGGTGAAAGTTCTTGCATGATTGAACTATATGAAAAGAATTATAACATCCAACATGCTCTCATGATCTTACTAAGGCTACGTATACATCACATCTTTCACGCTCATGAAATCACACTAGATTTATTGTTATTGTAACGTGCTCCCACGATCAAGAACAGGCTCAAACGAAGGGGACATGATTCTAGCTCGCACATGGCTCACCCTAAACCGGACCAAATCTGCAAAATGACAATATAGATATGAAGTCTAAGTACTAGAAAAGCCCTCAATATGTGGCGTAGCCAAACGACCTCAGCGGCTCAGAGTGGGACAGGAGTCATAGATATTATCCTGCAGTTCAAACACAATGTAAAGTTAAAAAGTATCAATATCAACTGAACTGACCCTGATGGTAATTAATTAATATACAAAAACTGGTGATACATTACATTGGGATATCATCCTTGACGACTGGTCTTCCTCTCGACAAATTAGACAATGATACGCCAAGATAGGAACTCATGAATCTTATCTTCCTCTCGACCAGTTAGACAATGATATATCGGAGTAGGAACTTACAAAACCGGATATAGGTCAAAAACAAAGCAATAGAAAAATAAGGTTTCAGATCCATCTCAATCTCGTAAGTTCATGGCATGTATTGGAACCACCCTAGGACCTTCATTGAAGTCCCTTTTTTCATCTTGCCATAGGAAGGCTCTTCCTTCAATGTTCTCTCTGCAAGGAAAAACTTCATTGCTAAAGAAAGGTTAAATTGCTTACATGTCATCATAAAGGTTACTAGATGAGAAAAAAGCTTACTGAACATTCATCCACAGCAGTTTGGAACATAGATACTTCCCGACATGCTTAACTTGGTATTGTACTTTCTTCATTGCAGAGAGAATTCTCATAAAGGAATTTACAACAATTTAGACGAGCTTCTTAAAATTAAAAATATAGAAGGATGGAGAAAATCCATTGCAAAATGCGTCTCAATGTGCAAGCAGATTAAAGACGGTCGAATGAATCTAAAAAAATTGGCTATTCTGAATAGCAAACAACCAACTATAATGAACATGATTGTTTGGTTAGTGGATTTGGGGTTGTGTAACAGGAAATGAAAGATAGTCAACATGCTTGGAGTATTTTTGGTTTGTGGAATTTGGACTTGAAAGCGGATTAGTGTTCCCCCATTCATTGGATAAGTTAATCCTCTGCGGGAAGGGATGGTGTGATATCTTACAGTCAAGCGTTATCGTTCTTTTTATGATATACACCTTTGACTAGGTTTTTTCTATGACGACCTTGACTATTTCACTGGAAAACCTCTCACCAACACAGCACATATACTAGATAATCCCACACTTAATCCACCAAGAAAACCAAAAGTATGACACAAAGGTGCAATTGACATCTCAGCCTCAATTTCCTCATTAACAATTGCTAAACTAGAGACAGGATATACTTTTGGTTTTGCTATATAAGTACAATTTTTCTATTGAAAATCCCTAATGTTGAAGCAATAAAATCAACATACCATTTCTCCAATGAAAGAGTACACAATTTCGCTCACGTCCAATGATGTAAAATCTCGCCCTAGCCTATCCACCACCCAAACAGCTAAGTTTTTTGTGTCATGTTGTGCGCGACAGTCTGCGACTCTTTGTCTGTAACAAACTAGCCATTTTGCTCCAACTTCACCTTTCACTCTCATTAGCATGTTTTCAGTTCACTTTAACCCAGATACCTCCTACACATACAAAAACCACAATTAGGCTCAAGTCATTGTAGTTACGATCACCAATAAAACACTAAAATACGAGACAAAATGACATTCAAATAATGAAGGAGAAGGTGACTTTTTAACAGGTGGAAAGAGAGTTATATAGATGATGCAGAATCTATTGTACCAAAAAAATGACATTCAAATACAGATATTTGTAGACAAATATCATGCCGCAGGGTTTTACATTTATGTAGGAACGTCACTGCAGCCCAAATATATGCCTCGGCGTTCATTCATCTCAACATATCTGGCTCATTTACCGATGATGATAATCGTAGAAACCTGATCCCATCTAACATTTTGCTAGAATAACAGATCAAATATTTTGCAGGCTAACAGGAAATATCAAACAATTCTCTCCCGAAAAATTTCACAGTTAACATGCATAATTTATCAAGGCTATAAAGATTTCACCTTCCACGATCATAAAGATTTTCCAATCCTGTTTCCTAAGCAGCATAGCTTAGATGAAGTTTCACTCGAGCATTCATTAGCATTACTTTTTGCAATACTGGAGCCACTATATGTATATGCAGTGAAATCTAACAAAGAATAATCTTTTCAACTTCTCCTCAAAATTTATTTATCTTCAAACAGAAGAAACAGAAAAGACCATGGAGTGGATTAATGGAATATAGTTTCGTTAACGTCTCAGATGTAATATCAGGATTAAATTAGGGCATAATAATATTGACAAGAGAAACTCCAAGTAGTTTAAGAAACTCATGAGCTCGTCGCCACCGACAACTGGCAGATAAATTTTCCACCGGAGCATGACTCTTCTATTATGCCTATCGCCGTCGACGAAATTTAGGGGAACATAGAATAAACAAACGAAATTAACTCCGATTAGGCCACAAACCTCGAGTAAGTTCGCGAGACCGCCGCCTCCGACAACCGGCAAAAAGAAATTTGGACCGGAGCATGAGCGCCGACGACCGGGAAAAAAATTTGGACCATTTCTCGATTTGTGCGTGTCATCCTTGCGCAGGGGCCATGCTAATCTTCTCTGTATCGTTCCAATTTTATCGGATGTCCCGGAAGGGACGAACTCCTTTGCTTCGCTAGGGTTCTTAGGGTGCTGTAGAATTCTCTCTGTTCCTGATGTGGGAGAAACGTAAGAGAACATAAATGTCGTTTTGGGTCCTTAAGTTTAGAAAACAAAACATTTAGTCCTGTTTTAAGAATATTTATTCCAACATCAGCCCCTTAAGTATTTATTCATGAAATGAAGTTCCTCCTGAGTTGTATAATGTTTGATTTCATATCTACTTATAATTAATTGCCACATAAAACTTAGTATTATTCATTACATTATTTGGTTTGATTTTTCCTTGTATTTGTTATGCAAGAACTATTCATTTAAAATAGAATATAGAGATTTAGCAATAAATAAATTAAGGTTACTTAATCACGTCGAGTAATTATTATATTTTGCTAAAAGGGCTTATACTATAGTATTAACTATGTAATTTGTTTTAACACAACATACTAAATATCGACAAGATGTAAAATCGTAAAGAACAATTTTCACTTTCCATTATAATGATACACACTAGTTATAGGAGTCTCTGCTAATAAATATATTTTATTTTTTATCTTGATTTATATGATATTGATAGATTTATAAGTATATCTGTTTAAAATTTTTAAGTTATTAATTATTGCGACTTATAATACATTTTATGTTACTCTTGTTCTCCCAATTTATGTGCTATTCATAAAAATTTCAAAAATTAAAATTTTAAATTGACAATTATTATAATGTATGATACTTTTTGTTAGTAAAATGTTTCTAGTATCTTAAAAAGAAGTATTCATATTGTTAAATATATTTTTTATTAAATGAGTCTTCATATCCTTTTATTATCTCTAAGATTAATCTTTGATTTTAGTCAAATTTATAAAGGCTGAAACAGTTATTTTCATTGTGAGGTATTACATTAATGGAAATGATTAACCTCCTTTACTTTGACTTTAATTCTTTCACTTAAAGAATGAATTTATACTCATTTGTGTATGTTGGCAAATAACTTTGCTATATATATTCTTCTTGATGAGGTGAAGAAAAAGAATATTACATTATTATCTAATCCTATAGAAAGTGAATTTTGAGAAAAAGAAAACTTTTTTCCTTCAACATTATCTATAGTTTATGCTGGGTTTATATTATTTAAAAATCGTTGTTAGATTCTGGCTCCTAATTTTATACTAGAAGAGCTTGTTGAATTCTAGGGGATATACTTATATCGAGTAAAATATCCTTAAGGACAATGTCTTTTAACATGCCTCAAGCTATATAAATTTTCTACAAGTGTTCGTGATGATGTTCGTGATTAAGTGTTCGTGTTTGTGATGATGATCGTGGGTGTAAAGAATACGTATTTTTCGTAAGATTTACAATACTTTTTACATCATGTCAAGTAATGTACAAAAACTTTTGATTTATTTAGATTCTATTTTTTAAAAAAAAATACTTTTATTTTGACACAAATATAATCATTGAACAATATTAAAATAGTTATTTGATTTTATTTGTTTAGTTAAAAGAAAATATTTAATTTATGATTTTGTATTTATTTTATCCTAATCCTAATAGTTATATGACTTAAAATAATTGACTAAGATGATATAATAAATCACAATTGAAATAGCCACAAAAATAATTTATTAAAAATTATATTATAAAATTATAATTGAAATAATTAAAAAAAATTAAGCAGATAAAGAAACACACCAATAAACAATAAAAGATTAAATTAAAAAGTTTATAATATACTTTTATGAATTACATATAATAAGAATATAATAAAAATAATTGACCGTTCAAGCAGGCGTATTGACGAAATGGCGCGTGCTTACGCATTTCTTATATGTAAACATGCAGATGTAAAATATGCAGACACATACAAAAGAACCCCTAAAAGATTATAAAATGCTCTCATTTTTTTCCCCTTTCCTCTCACGTCATGCATATTATTAATATTTTATTTCACGTGTTAATTTCTTTTCATGGCAGTCGACATAATTGACTGAGCCTATAAAATAATACTTCTTTTATTTATTTTTATTTATCTTTTATTGACTCGATATAAGAATTAAAAAATAATAAATGATAGAAATAATTTAATTAAAATCATATTTTGAATATAACAAATATAATAAAAAAGTGAATATAATTAATGAAAAAGATAAATTATGAACTAAGTATAAATATTGAATAAAAGAAAATTTAAAAAAGAATGATCTACTTTCTTTTTTAGTTTATAAAAAAAAGCATAAATGTTGATCAAGCAAAGATGGATGAACGGAGGTTTAAAAAAGAATGATCTACTTTTTTTTTAGTTTGTAAAAAAAAATAATGACCTTTTTTTAATAATATTTTAGTTTTAATTTTTCACATGACATATTTAAGGCCACAAAATTAAATGATATTTTAATACATTTGACACAATTTTAATTACAACCATAAAATTTAAAATTGCTATTGATTTTTTTTTAAATTTCATGTCAAATCAAAGTAGATTATCCTTGTTTAAATGAAGAGCATATTTCATATATATGCGGTATGTAACTAAGTAAATCAAGCATGATTGACATAATCATTAGCTCACTAGGTCGCTTGAGTCAGTACCGGGGGTTCAATTTTTGCCTTGTGCATGCAGTAACCAATTAGCTAATGGCAGACCTTTAAATAGAGCTTAAATTTGCAGAAAATTAATCTTTAATCTGTCGAATCAAGAGATACCTTGAGAAAAAAAAAGTAAGTAACTAAGTATGGACATTGCCTAAAGATCTTGACAAGAGATTCATTAATTATCTTAGGATGTCGGGATTTATTTAGGAACTCCATATTTTATGCATATCCTTTTTTTGGGGGGGTTAAAAGATAATTAGAGCTATATCATATTTTTTAAAAATCAATGAATTAAAATGACAATAACATTGATAAGAATGGTCCATATTCTATTGTTCCATCCATTTGTCTGTTAGTAGGATGGGAATACGTTTTTCTTTTTATTTGTCATTTTTAATATATTAAAAGATAATTATAATATTTTTTTCATATTTTCTTTTCAATAGTTGGTGCTAATCTGGATATTGTGTTAAAAATTTATATTAGTCATATGCTGGTTGAGATTTGGGGAAACATAGTTACTAAAGTTGAAATCATTGGAAAAATTATTTGCAAGTCGCAATCGTATTTGAATATAAAAAAATAATTTAAATTTTATGGGTAAAAAGCTTAAAAAATAATTAGAATTTATATTTTATTTATTAAATATTAAATTTTGAATTTGATGTTGAAATAATGAGTCTAATTGGTAACAAGTGTTTATTTGAGTTACTAATCACATGTTATTTCATAATTTAATTTGAGAAAAAACTTCTGGCCAAATTGGTCGTTTTTGTTAAGGTTTGCCTAGAATTTTTTATTTTATTTGAATTCTATGGTAATTGTTTTTTATTTTATTTTATCATAATTTCTAAAAAAATTTACATTAAAAATAAATTTTAATTTTTTTTTCAAATATATCACTTCGCTCTCACTAATATATTTCTGTCCCCTTCATAAATACATCTCTCTGTTATATATCTAGATGTCCTACCTCCTCTATGATACATTCTTTCCCTATATATCCTGACGTTTGCTAATGTATTCAGAAGTTCGTTGATGCATTCCAAAATTCATAAATTTGAGAGTGATTTTTGTAATTTGAAAAAAAAAAGAAAATAATATAATTAACTCTTAATACTATGAAATTTATGTAAATTATACGCCACTACATTCAGCAATAATTGGCCATTACTGGCTTAACACAGAAATTAAGAAATAGTAAATGATAAAAGTAATTTTACCAAATCATCTTTAAACATAATAAATACGATATCTTAAAAAATATAACAGAAAAAATGACTGAAATCAATGGTAATGATTAATTAGAAATTAAATACAGAGTATAAATTATCTCTTAATTTTATATAATATTCAAGTATTATTAAACATCTCTTTTCAATATAGCAAACTATTATTTTAAAGAGTACATCTTATAGATGAACTCAACCAATTTTTTATATTATGATTGATTGCTTATTCATGACTTAGTCATATCTATCGTCTTTCTATGAATTTTAAATTAAAATTAACCAAATAATACCTAAATTTTATGACGAGTCTCTACATATTAACAAAAAGTTCTTGAATAAATAATTCATTTATTTGTAAGCTTGTAAAAACAAAGTAAGTAACAACTCCCGTTTCATAAATTTTATTGGAAATAATTTAAATTGACAAAAAAAATATTGGTTTGGTAAAGCAAAGCAGAAATGGAAAAATGGGAGAAGTCAAGAGACGACTTGCAGCTCTTTTTGAATTATCTTGTATAGTAGTGAGAACTCTAACAAGTGTTCATGGTACTAATTAGTTGTTAATTTGGGGGTGTTAAATGAGCGGGTTGAGCTAAAATTGAGGAGGTTAAAATGAGTTGCATTAAATATCGGATTGAGTTTTGACCCATCCAAATATATTTTGGGCTCAAATGGGTTAGACTCAAATGGACTAAAATTTGAATTGGATCATGACTCGTCCAATTTAACTCACTTAATTTAAAACTAACATTGAACATACAAAACAATTATACATTGGACAGAAGTGAAAATCCTATTAATCTCATCTTATAATTATTTTATAATGAGTTAAAGTGTATTGGACTGAAAATTAGTCTAATTCTAAATTATACTGAACCCAATTCATAAAATTATGAGCAGATTGACAGGATTACTTATATTTGAGCGTATTTTACCACCTCCGGTTGTTATGGTTGCTTCTCAAAATTCAACTCGACTAATTATCAAAGTTAATTTAAATTATACAATTAAAATTTATATATTTTTAAAATAATATGAAAATACTATATGTTACAAGTTTTTTCATGATAATTTAATGAAAATGCATTTTTTAAAATGATGCTCAAAATTTAAATAATTTAAATTTTAAAAACTAAATTTGAAACAGAGACAAAGAAATTTTGATTTGTTAATTAATGTTCCTAGATGAACCTAATTTGACGAAGGATAGATGGAAGTGGTTGGTAGTAGAGTCAATTAAATCAAATAATAAAATAGTTAGCTTTCGCTGATTGCACGTGTGGAAAGAAGATACATTAATTTTGATGATGTAGGTGTGCTTAATTGGGAAGGGAGTATTTTTTTTCTTTTAATTCTATTATGTTTGATTAGTTAAAATATTTTAATTTTTATTTAAAGAAATAAATTTATGAAAATAAGAAAAATAATTTTTTATTCACTATGCAAGGATTGAAAATAAATTTTACAAGTAATATTATATTTTCTCAATCTTCCAAAATGCTTAATCTTTATTCTACTTTCGTATGAATAAAATTCTTTTATATTGAACACAATTATAATGTTAATAATATCATCAAAATTGTGATGCGTGATAAGTACCTTCCTTCCCATGATCAACTGAGTCTTTTAAAATAGTTAAAAATACCCTTCGAAATACTTTAGTGATTTGAATTTGAGACCTTTATACGTTTTAAATTTAAAATTTTTTACTAACAAAAATAAAAATAAATTTATCATACTAAACTTATTTAGTACAAATTATTCCTCATAGGTAATTTATGAAGAGTCGAATTTACCCGTACGCGTCCAAAACAAATGGTCAAAAATCACTCAAAAAACATGCTTTATGCGCGTCTATTGAAATTTGTTCTTACTGGGCAGTGGGCATGTTTCCAGAAACTCTGATCACTGCCACTATATATATAATTCCTACTGACCCCGAGAAAAACGTCCATTCCTTTCAATTTTCTACATTTTCCCGATGGAATTCGAAGCTCACGCTCCGTCCTGTTTTGATCTCAACTCTCAGTCTCCGATGAACTCCTTTTTAGACACCAATGTTGCTAATGGCCGGAAATGTGAGTGGCCGGACTCGGCCGGAGATGTGATTCCGGCGGATAATCCGTCGATGCTTCATGCGAAAGCAGCAATGACAGTGCAGAAAGTTTACCGGAGCTACCGTACCCGTCGCATGTTAGCGGATTCTGCTTTGGTTGCGGAAGAGCTCTGGTTTGTTAATTTTTACTACGGAGTAGGAGTATCTTTTATTTAGGATTTTTATTGTTGTTAATGTTCTTATTTTGAAGGTGGCAAGCGTTGGATTATGCTCGATTGAATCACAGTACAATTTCTTTCTTCAATTTCCCCCAACCGGAGACGGCGGTTTCACGGTGGAATCGCGTCAGTTTAAATGCTTCCAAGGTAGCCTCATAATTTTAATTTCTATTAGTAGTATAGAAATTGCTAAACTTCAAGGGTTCAGGTCTCGTGCGACGATTTTTTGCGTCAACCTAAATAGTTGAATTTTTTCATAGAGTATATATCTACTACTTGTTTTATCCCAATTCATCTGAAAGTACTTCTGAAATTTGTGGTTCAAAATATTCTGGGATCATTTGTGCACGATCATGAAACATCTAATTAAAGGTAGAAGAAAAATTATTAAGTTAATTTGGTTTTAATCATAGTGGTTAATGGAGTAGATGAGAGTAATGAGGTCTTCAAACCTTCGCGAAGACAACAATACTAGGTGATTCTTTGCATTTGTCCTAAGTCCTAACCCTTGGCGAATAGAGTTACTTTATATCTATATATCTGGAATTAGTCAAATTGTGCAGAAGATGACTTGGACACTACAGTCATCAACAAAAATAAAGTATGTCACATAGATTGGTCAGGGGTAGTATAAATTTACTGTCATTATTAGAGCAAAAAAATAAGAAAAGTGCAGTAATGGCCTACACTTAATGTGGAACAATCTCCACTTTATGTTATGTTATCTTATATATAAGACTATAACTATTCTTAAGGACTATCAAATGGTTGAGTTGTGACAAATATGGATTTAGTTGAGATATTGGATGAGTCACTATTCACTAAACAGTCATGATCCAATAAACAGCTCATGACACCCCATAAACCAAAAGAGGGGTCTTTTCTATGGAGAGTGAAGTGGTTAAAATTCTAGAAAGAGAAATCTACACAACAAGCCAAATCCAGAAAGAGAAAGGAAATGATTTTAAAAATAAATTAATAGTGGGAAAGTGATGCACACCAAATCAAATAGAAAAAACATTCCTTTTCTTTATAGAAATATAAAACTTGTGATTAGCATACCGAGAAACATATCAGCATGTAAAAAGCTAATAGTTACAAACAACAACTTGTTTGTTTCAAACGAGTTGGGATCGACTTGGTGAATCCCATTTTGGCTCATTTCATTGCCTCATGTGAAAAGCTAATCAACTTTTTTTTCTCTTTTTTTGGCAATTCTTTTCAACTCAAATTACTCAACTTTTGAAGTTTAAGTCTATATCTGTTTTGTCCAGGTTGGTAAGGGATTGTCCAAAGATGGAAAAGCCCAGAAACTAGCGTTTCAGCACTGGATTGAGGCTGTCAGTCACTTCCCACTGCTGCTTTATTTGAATGTACCCCATTAACATCGTTGATGTTTGTATGTTCTGACATTAATTTTGTGGTAACTATAGATTGACCCACGCCACCGTTATGGGCATAACTTGCACAAGTACTATGAAGAATGGTGTAAAACTGATGCTGGTCAGCCATTTTTCTTTTGGTAAGAAAGCTTGATGCTGGACTTGTTACATCACAAAGTTTGCATGGTATATATTGAGGTGGTAAATAATGAGGGGATGACAACTCTATCCCATAAATTTTGAATTGGAGCTGCAGTTTGGTGCTTTATTTTGCTGATTCTGATTTTTACTCGCTTTGCTTTTTATTAACTGTTGCAAATTCTTTTTTCACTTAATTGTGGGAATTCATGACTAATGCTGATAATGACAAAGGGCGATGTGTCAATTCTTAGAGAAAAAGATCAATATATTGCTTACGTAGCTTATCCTTTTAGACTTTTTGAACAAGGTTCTCGAAAGGACTACAAAGTAGAAATGCTTCAGAAATTGATATATAGTCCTAATAAAACAAATAATTCTAAAAATTTAGTGGAACCGTTGTTTTATTTGCATTAACATCAACAACATAAAATCAACATATATGCAAATGTATTTGGACATTAGTGATTATTCCACGTGTTGGGGTTCTAAGATGTATAGGAAGTTGAGAAATTAATTTACTGTATGGGCGGTTGACTAATCTTGTGCTACTTCAATATGATGTCTAAAACATAGAGCATTGATGGGTTCTGTTTTCACTTGACTGCAGTTTTTGTACAATATGGATAATGTAGCATGATATATGAAATTACTTATAAGTAATAGCCAGGAGTAACTAATTTTCTGGAACATGTGCAGGTTGGATCTTGGAGACGGCAAAAAGGTTGATCTCAAAGAATGTCCGAGATCTAAGCTTCAGAAACAAAGTATCAAGTACCTTGGACCAGTATGTGCTGACTCTTTGTTTCTTATTGCAATGCAAATCAATATGTTTAGCATCAGTATACGAATGGCTTCTCATATCCATGCACTGATGTTGGTTTGTCTTTACTGATACATATGATTTGCTCTATCTTATACCATGTAATATTACTTTTACTTCAATTGCATGTTAGTATGTACTTTTTGTCCTTAATTTAAAGGGTGTATGTTCTTTGTCTATTAAGTGAAGTTGTCAATTCTACATAATTTCCTTAGTCGCACTGTTATATGTCGCTATGCAGCTTCTAATTGCTTCATTATCTTCTGTAATCAGCAAGAGAGAGAACATTATGAATATGTGGTGGCTGAAGGGAAAATACTTCACTACCTGACTGGAAATTATCTTGATACAACCAATGGGTTGCCAGGGGCAAAATGGATTTTTGCAATGAGCACCTCAAAGAGACTCTATGCTGGCGAGGTGAGTGCAAAAAGTTACTAACTAAATGCTTTTGTGATGATTATCCTGCAAATTGTTTTTCCTCGGTTAACACAAAAGGTTTGTTATTCCAATGCCTTGCAGAAGAAGAAAGGAATATTTCATCATTCCAGCTTTCTTGCTGGTGGAGCTACTTTTGCTGCTGGAAGACTTGTGGTAAAAGATGGGATGCTTAAGGTAAATATCTGTTACATTGTTGTATTATCTTTAGATTGCATATACCCAACTTCAAAACGAAGTTGAGATCTAAATACAGTGCCAAAATGCTTGAGTCATTTTTTCTCAGCTTTATGAAAACACTAGTTATGGATTTGAAAAACCTTTCTACTCCACTTTGATATACTTAAAATGTTCAATCGGATACCATCTTCTGCAGAATTTCTTAATTGCATCTAGATAATAAAAAACTCTGAAGAGAAAATTGTCATCCCTTTTGTTTCATAACTGTTCTCAAGCCTATTGTTGTGATGCATTATTTGCAAACGAAAGATAAGAAAGAAAATGGATAATTCGACCTGAATCATAAGCATGTAGCTTGAAAGCCAAACCTCAGTCATTGCTCCCTATGTTTGGGTTGCGCGCTGATGTGCTCTGACATTTTATTTTTCAGTCTATTTCAGCATATAGTGGGCATTATCGACCAACTGATGATAGACTTGACAGCTTTTTATCATTTCTGAAGGAAAATGGAGTCAACCTGGATGAAGTCGAGGTTAGTGATTTCTGAGTCCTCTGTAATTCCAAATTACTCTCCTACTGTAATGTTTTGGAATACCAAATATAGGATTCTCAACTTCCTCAAATGCCCCTGTAACTCTGACTATCCGATAGTACATAGTTGCTTTGGTTCATTTCAGTTTGAGATGCTTAATAACCGTGGTTATTTACTCTTTCCTTACCATGTTCCAACTAATCTAATTTATGTAGTGTTTTTTCCTCTTTCCTTATCATGTTCTGCTCTACGGTATCTAATCTAATGAATGCTTCTCTTTGATGGAATGAAACAATGCTTATTGGGCCCTAGTATCATGAACGGCCGCTTCTCCTGACCATATTGTCTACTCTGCATTTGATCTTACTTGTGAATGGTTGTGATTAGTTATCCCATTATGAATTGAGTTAATACTTGTCATTTTGTATCTGTTTATCAGATAAAAAAGCCAAAAGACGATGATGAGAGCTATGAAGAGAGACAGTCATCGGGGATTCGTTCTGTGTCTGAGCTTTCAACTATATCAGAATCCCCTCAAGTTGATCTACCGAAGCAGGAGGAAAAAGACACATCCGCGGAATTAGTGATAAGTCCACAAGCTGAAAAGGCAAGTAGCTATAAGAGAACACTCTCGGGCGGTCTTGAGAGCCCCAGAGCGGATGTGCCAAAAACTGCAATACTGCAAAGGATTAACTCAAAGAAGTCATCAAAGTCATATCAACTGGGTCATCAACTCTCCCTCTCATGGTCAACAGGTGCAGGTCCAAGAATTGGATGCATTGCTGACTACCCGGTTGAACTAAGGCAGCAAGCCTTGGAAATGACGAACCTCTCACCAAGACCTCGTTCTGCATCATCAACTCCTAGGCCGATTGGTGCTCTTGTATCACCAACTAGTGCATCACCGGTTTTGTGCAGTAGTGAGTAACGCACTTCTGAACCCTAGTTTGTGAAAAAGCCTCAGCCATTTTCCATTTTTCCTCCAAATAAGCTGTAGTGTGTGCACGGTAGTGTTACTTTTTCTTTCACTTCATTTTGGCCCTGCCATGTTACTGTTTTCCAACCTGCTCTGGTGAGTGCAAAGTAGTAGTCACTTTTTATTAGCAAGAAATGTAATAGGACCTCGTAAGAATGTAACATGTGCAATTTGCAAACTGAGATTTCACTAAATATGTTACATTTAATATAACATGCGCAAGTTAAGCGCATTATAATTTGAATGCTCCCATATCCATGTTGAGAAGTGGGTAATAAGGTCTATTTCCATGTGTTTCGAATCTGTCAAATTCCTCAGCTATCAAAAGGGAAGAAAGAAAAGAAATTGTCCTCTTATAAATATATATTGTACTCTGAATTCCATAACTCTCACAACTTCATTATTTATGTTATTTGCGCGAGTTACTTACAAGTTGTGCTTAATTGCAGAACAACTAGCTCAAGCGAATATCTTGCAAGCTACTTCATGAGGTTTGTAACTAGCTAAAGTCGACAACTTGTAATCTACTTTTTAAAAAGTCTTGCAACAACTTTTCCGTCTTACGATCAACAACAATAACATACCCAGTAATATCCCACAAGTGGGGTCTGGGGAGGGGAGATTGTACGCAGACCTTACCGCTACTTCAGAGAAGTAGAGAGACTGTTTCCTAAAACCCTCAACTCAAAACCCATTAGTAGAAGGGTTAGATATGTTAAACAGCAGTGAAATAAATATGAACATAAACATGCACAGTAAGAAAACAACATATATCACTAACCGTGCATAACACATGACAATAAATAACTATGATAAATTAATAAGTAAGATAAAGTAGACAACAAGGAATAGTAATAATAAAAATAATAATAAACACTAAAAACATAACGGAGAAGGCAATATAGGGGAGGACTAGGAAGAAGCAGCAGCAGCAGATAGTTTATAATAACTTCTTGATCTTACGATCAAGCAGATAATTTACAAATAGCTTAGACAAATAATTCTCAAATAACTTTTCAAAAAACCTTAGTTACTTCACTTATCTTTTTATATTTTATTTTTTACATCAAATTATTTTCAATTATCCTTTTACACAAACTAATATGAAATTTTGGGACAGAGTATAAGATTGATGATTTTCCTTGAAATACATTCGTCAGGCTGAATGACAATGTATCTGGACAACAAAGTCACTTAATATTAAGTCATTTGATATCTCCAACTCAGCCCCACACCATATTTTATGGTCAAAATATTCAAAAAAGCCATCCATCAATGGTCTGCATGAAGCACCTGTCACTTATAGACCCAGTGATCTGGTGGACACGTGTATCTTCCTCATCGCTCCTCCTTTCCTTTTCTTCTCTTTTTATGCTCTCTCTCCTCTTCTCTAATAGTCAACACTCTCTTCTTCCCTGAACTACGACGTTACATCCCAAACGAAGCCGCTATGCGCGCCGGACGATAAATTTTCCGGCGAACTAGCGGTCTGTGAGCAGGAAGCTGCGGATGCGTTAGCTAATTTGTCGCATCCTCTGGCTCGAAATGGGACAGCCGGTGAAATTGAACTCTCCGTAAACGCTTCCGCCGCTGCCGCTGCCGCTGCTCATGTTCTTGTATGTGTATTTCTAATTGTATTCAATTTTGATTGATAAAACTGACACAAATCTTCTTACTGATACTAACAGTATGCCTAACTTAAGTTTACTTCGACGTCCGTGTTCAGCTGTTCAGGTACGAGCTCTGGACATACTGCTATACATAATTTTATGGTGTATTTGGTACTAATGAAAATATTTTTCTAAACAAAGTAATTATTTTATGATATTTGGTAGCTAGGGATGGAGTTAGGATTTTTATAGAAGTAATTCATGAACTAATCAAGGGGTACGACATCATAGGTAAAAAAAATATTTTAATCATAACTTTTTTTATCGAAGGAGGTTCCGAACTCTAACCAAAGGGTAGGTCTGCCATTGTTGGTAGCTAAGCAGAAAATATTGTACCAAAAGCACTTCTATGTAATCTACGGAAAAGGGGCCTATAATGCCCTGCATCATGTAAAACCGAAAAAAAAATACTTCAATTAATAGTTTGGTTTAAATATTTCTATCAAATCAATAGTTTGATCAAAAAATGTTCTTCTTCTTACTACCATTCAATGATCAAAAGTGCCTTTTTTTCAAATAAAGATATTGTTTCGTTTCTTTTTGATGAAGTCATTCTTTTCCTAATAATAACTTTTTTGATTAGCCAATCTTTATCCTACATGATGAAATACAAATGTTGCCTATTTTATTAAAAGAAGTTATCGTTATCGAAATGAGATTAATAATGAAATTACTATGATCTTATATATATATGATTTATATTATTGATTAAACATGTATATATAATTCTTTCGTATAGTCCCAGAGAAGGGTATGGGGTGGAGTGGATATGAGGATGGAGATGAAATAATTAATATAAAATGCTACTTATGAAATTTATTTATTCTACTTCCATAACCTGTTCCTAAAAAAATCTTCATCTAAACAGAAAATATTTTCCTTCGTACCAAACACACCAATGTGATTCCCTTACGGGACGAGTTGAGTTAATGTAGTTGAGGATTATCAAGATAGGGGGAAAAAGGATAAGAGACTACTTTCTTGGATAATGTCTCTTTATGATAGCTTCTTTGTCATTTTAGTTTTTTTAAGAGCAGACACTGTGAATTCACAGTTTTGTACGTTAGTTTAAGACGTGGCAGTCCGAGCTGGATTAATCTATTGCGAGTTCTCTCAGATGTCTAGGAGGCAAAGGTTAGTTTCTTCTCTTTTGCTGTTTGATATGGGCTTAATTTAGCTGTTGATGAGAGTTTAATTTTCGCTTTGGAGGTTTTAACTTTCATTTGCATATCTTCGTGTGTGCATTTTTGGCGCAACTGGTTATTGCTTATCTCAGGACAAAATTGGTTATTGGGCAGTACTGCAAATAGTAACAGGTGCCCCTGAAGCCATGCCTGTCTAAGCAGATATGAATTCTTTCGCATTTTTGTTGCTTGGTCTTTTAATAGAATTCCATGATGCTCTTGTTTGTAAAGGAACAAGGAATAGCCCTGAACTCTGAAGATGAGCAAGAAGTAGCCATTCAGACTGGATATGAATCTGAACTCAAAAGAAGTCTTGTATTTGATTTGAATTACCCGCCAGTTACCATCAGAAAATCAAGGCACGAATTGACTGAGGTGCTGAAAATTTACTGTCTCTTATTATTATTTCTAGATGTTTCGGTTTTTTTATTAAAAGCATCTTTTCTCAGGAAGAGAAGGAAGAAAGAAGGCTGCGTCGTGTATTAGCAAACAGAGAAGCTGCCAAGCGGACAGTTTGTCGTAGACAGGTATGGTGGTGCCTTGTATACTCATCCATGTTATTGTCTTCAGGAACAACAGTGCAATTAATGCCTATTCTCGACTAGTTACAGAACAAACTTTTATTTAGTTATATTCTCAACACATCCCCTCACATAGGGTCAAAAGCACATGAAAATTCATTTTTCATATCGAAGGGTGGTCAGACTCGAATCTAGTATCTCTGTCTGCTCTGGTATCACGGTGAAGCACGTCATCATCTCCTCTAAAAGTTCAAGTTGTCAGAGGGAGACAGTTGTTTACTTAATTATATTCTCAACATTCACAATTCGGTTTGAAGTCAAATTTAAAATTCAAGTATTCAGTTCATTGGATCAGGCAAAATTATCAAGGTTATGCTCATTGATATCATGCGTTGACTGATTTAAAACACGGTTATGCCTACACTTGCTGAATGACTTTATTACAAACCACTTGACACAGTTGGTGAACTGATGGAGTTCGTGCTGGTGCTTTCAGAAGTCTCCTTAGAGTATATAACATAACATGTTTTCTTTTTAACATGGTAATTGTTTGGAACAATGCAATTAATTTGGAGTCTTAACTGACCAGGCAACTTATGGCCACAGACATCCCAATAAAATATGCCTACATGGTTAGTGTGTCTTCCTGCGGACTGTAAAAGTCTAATAGTTTTCCCTTAAAAGGCAATGCGAGAAGAGTTGAGAAGAAAGGCAGTCGATCTGGCACTGGAGAATGAAAATCTGAAAAAGGTATGTGCAACATCTTTGCATATATATTTCTTCCATGTGCAATCTCTGTCATACTCTTGATTTTCTGCTGAGTGACATTTTTGACGAATAGAATAAAGAGCTTGCTGCTGCGGAATACAATTCTTTGAAGGACAAAAATAATAACTTGAGAATGCAGGTAACGTAGTTTAATAGGAGCTGATTATTGACTTTGGGTTACATGTTTACATGAACAAATTATATATGTGAAAATGATTGATTAATTGCAGATAGCTAAAATTGTAAAGGCGGAAGAGGAGGAAACATATGGTAATTCCAAGTGTACTCTTGTGGAAACTCCTCCTTCAACATCCTTAACTTTCCTGCATGACCAGTCACCGGAAATGCCTCTCATTCTGTCTGCCGTCTTTCCATGTTTTGATGGTCTCATAGTACAAAGTGGTCTGCAAAGTATTCCTGGCATTATACAACAGATGCCTAATGCGTCTCTTGGGGAATTTAAACCATATGACAAACTAGAAAGTTCTGTGATGATGAACACGCCGGGCACTCCTCTCTGTACAGTTTCCTTTCCTTGGCAGATGCAATTCCATGCCCAAAGTTATCCATTTGATCGATGGCCTTCATATCCTAATGACCAGTGTAAGACTGAATGTAGCACTTCAACTCCGAAAACCAGAGTCAACATGGAAAACATTCTAGAATCAACTCCTCTGAAAGTTAAAACAGAAACTCCTGATTCAATCGATGCTATGCCTAGAGACTTCTTACACAACGCTGACAGGTATTTTCGACCAGATGAAGGTGGACAACTAACAGGATTGTGCTCTGGAGGGACGGTCCATATGATTTCTACTTCAAGTCCTTCCGTACTACCAGTTATTGCTAGACAAAATCATGCGATCACTCAACATAAAGTTACTTATTCTGCTGTTGGGCATGTAGCAGGTGAACCCACAGAAATGCATCAAGAACATGTTACATGTTCTAACGTGTCTGCAGAGGCTCGTAGGAAGTGGAGGGAGCTTATGAAATGAAAAGCCAGTGTTGTGAATCAGTTTCATTTAACTCCCTGAGGTTAGCACAGAAAACCCCCTTTTTGAATTTTGAGTTTGGAATCAACAAGGTGCCACGGGATCGTTTCTACTATGTATAAATTACTACGTAGACGTTCTTTAACATGCGAGATGTACTTTACTTCTGTGAGTTTGTGAAGTTCTTTTTAATGAATAAATCGCGAGACACGGATTGAAACGTGCTCATGTAGTTTTTTTGTTTCTCTCATGGTTTTGATACTGTTATATAACAGTTGATTGTAAAGAGGTATGTTCTTTTCAGTTAATCCTATGAGCTCTGTTTTATAGAAGAGGTATGAGTGTCATCTAACTACATTATTGACTATGCTGGGATTCTTTCTCATTGTAGGAAATAAATACTATTGTCTGTATTAGTAATATTAGTATTAATCGTACTTGCATGATTCTTGTGCATTGTCAGGCTTCTTGTATTAAAAGTAACTTACATTGCGTAGTTTAAAAAATACGCACGGGGACATCAAATTTAAAAATTTACCCAAAAAAAACCCTTTCGTTGTGTGGATATATATAGTCTATGTGTATTTGTGTATCATAATCTATACTTATTGTATTACTAATATATAAATAATATACATTGTATAGTAGTGTATACTTTTTATAACTTTTAACAAACTATATTATATAGTTTCGCTAATTTTGAGCTATTATTTTGTTGTAAATAAAAGATGAGTTATTTTTTTTATAAA
>JAOTQJ010000002.1:20381034-20401241 GCA_025642045.1 Solanum sejunctum
CCCAAAAAAGATAATAATAATAATAATAATAATAATAATAATAATAATAATAATAATAATAATAATAATAATAAAACAAATGGAGGCCTATCCATAATGTTCATGCCATTGAACCTAGTAAAATTAACAAAAAGAAGGAAATGAAATCACATAGAGCTCATGCACATATGAAGTGAAACTCAACATAACCAAACCAATTATATATACACATACACATACTACATGTATATAATATGTATATCGGCTAGCGAATGCAGATATTTTTAATTTTGATCGCGCGATCAAATGCTAGAGATTCTTGTAAGGTGTTATCTTGATAACTAACCCAGGGAAAACATCATCAGGATCATGGATATGTGGATTTTGTTCAACAATAAAAGGATCACCACATTTTTCACTTATTGTATGCAATGTTTCCCCTTCTTTCACTACATAAATTTCATCACATGCCATCTTCTTATAATTTCCTTGTACTATGAATTGATTATCACTTTCACTTGATTCACAGCAATTCAACACCAACATAATTGCCAAGAACAATGCACAATACCATGAAATCGTCTCCGCTAAAACAGTCGATGAATGAACACTAGACATTATGGCTAGGCTAGCTAGATGTGTGTGTGAGAGTGTTTTGGTGTTTCTTGAAAAAGATGTTGTAATTTTGGAGGGTATTTGTAGGTGTTTTGTAAGAGGAGAGTGTGTGTGTGTGTGTTTGTTTGAATGGAATTGAAGTTGTTGTAGGTGGAGTGGGTAATGTGAAATTGTTGGGAGTTGAAAGAGTTCATTCAAGGGGTGTGGGGGGTTAGGTAAGTGTCAGGGGGATCAAGAAATTGAAATGTTATGTATGAGATAAGAGGAAAAATTTATATGTTTGTTCAACTACTTTAATTTATGTCACATTGTCTGATTTTATACAAAATTTAAGAGAACAGAAAAAAAAGACTATAAAAACTTGTGATAGTATAGAACATTTCTTGACTATTTGTATCACTATAAGTTATTTCATTAAGGATCAAAACAGAAAAATGTTAAGTTAAATTGTTTTCAATTATAAAAATATGACATTTTTTTAACAAACTAAAAAAAAAGACCATAGAATAGTTGTACTCATTAAAGGATCAAAACAGAAAAATATTAAAAATAAATTATTTTTGTATTATAAAAAGAAAAGACCATAAGATAGTAGTACTATGCATTTCAATAATTTGTCAAACCAAACAAAGTGAAGTGAAAAAGTTGTCTTTATAATTTTGGTGTTGCAAGTTAATATAACAAAGTCAATCAAAAATCAACAACACCATTTATAGTTTTGACTTTGTCTTCTCTATACTTTTGCCTTTTTATTTCTTGAGAGCAATAAATAAGCTTGTTTTTAATTAAGAGGGTGTGGCACTGATATTATTATAGAAGAATATAATTGAGTAGCTGAAAAATGACAAAAAATTATAATATATATATATTTATTATATTAAGATCAAGAAGCTTTTTTTTTTAAAAAAAAAAAAAAGATTGTCTCTGTTACTATTCTTCAAAGATAAAAATCTTAAACTTTTGGAATATTTGATGTTTTATACATCTTTTACTATTATCTCTTGTAACTCTTGAAATTTTGATATGTCTATTCTATGATATTATGTGGACAGAAATTTTAGGATAAAGTACGTAATTAGGCAAACATTATGATATGTAATTATATTATATCGCTATAGTTTGAAAAAATTATAATTTATAGATATATTTAGAGTTTTATTGCTATTTTCTCTCTTCTCTCTTCATCTCTCTCGCCTCACTTTTCTCTCTCTAATCTCTTGTCAGATATACAAATATATATGTATACTAATTGCATATATACAATTATTTGACAGATATACATATTCAATTTAATATATATATATATATACAGTTCTCCTCTCTCCACTATCTACCCTCCCTCACTTGCCTCTCTCCTCCCTCTCTCGATCTCGCTCATGCCTCTCCCATTCTCGCTTGCCAAATATACATATACAAATATATATATATATATTTGTATATGCATATCAGTTACACATATAATAATTATTTGACAGATATACACATACAAATTAATAAATATAAATATACAATTTGTCTCACTCGACTCTCTCTTGATCTTGCTTGCCTCTCTCCTCCTTCTCTCGATCTTGCTCACCTTTGTCCTATAATATATAGCTATAAATTATAATTTTAGCAAACTATTGCTATCTTTTACCTTATTCTATTTTAAATGTTTGCTCTTCTTAGAAAATCCTCAAAAGTTTATGATCCACTGTTGTAAAAAACTTTATTAGAATAACAGTGCTATACATTTCAATTTAATCTAACAAACTTTGTTAGCTAAATAAGACTACCAATTTCTTTACTAATCAATTACGAAAAGTTTATATATTTAAACCGATAATATAAAGAAATTTTATATTATTAAATCATCCAAAGATAATTTATAAAAATTGTGGTATGTGGTAGGTAAACAAGTCCCTTTCTCACTGAGATTTTTGACGTTTGTTGTTACTTAATTGACCTTTTCTTTTTCTTCCTTTTCTCCTTTACTAGACTTAATATTGTGTTTGAAGATGTGCATTGTTTTTTACGTAATTATCTTGTGTTCATAATGTATTGGTTTGATTCAATTAGATTCACATCACGTAGAATTAATAAAAAAAGAGTGGAGGTCACGAATTAGAGTAGCAGGCTTATAGGTTAGTAGGACTAAATGGATGTCTGGCTTTCGAGTAGAGTAGGATTAGTCGTGTTTTTATATCATGTGTTGTCTTTGTTGAGGTTATCGTATTTACACACTATCATATGTTTTTCGTTGTTAGTCGTCCTTTCTGTTTCATTTTCTTTCCTTTCCTTTTTTTCCATATCTTATTTGTTCTGCTTATGAGTTTTTGAGACGATGGTTCCCAGAAAATATCCTCTCTACTTCTATGAGATAGTGGGAAGATCTGCATACATTCTACCCTCCCCAGACGCCATTCGTGAAAGTCCACTGGATATGTTATTGTTGTTGTAAACACAAGATTTATAATTAAAGTTATAAAAAAATTGAAAATAATGGTCGTTTGAGACTTTCATATGGACTTTTTACTTAATTAATACTATACAAAAGCAACTGCACTAAGTTGCTTGATTTACCAACAAGGATAATCAATTTTCCATGCGGGGGAAAGTATTACGTGATCTCAAATTCGAATCCTGAATATGAAATTGCAATCATTAGGAAACATTTTACCCCAAATATAAATTTCACAATGTGGATCCAAATTTACTAAACTCTTGTACAAATACCTGACACAAAGTGGAGATTACCAAATAAATTCTTGATTTTCTTATAAAGATTCTTATCATTTATCGTTGGTCTATCAATTTTAAGTGTTTCTTTTTAGCTATATTATAACGAAAAATGAATAGCATAACTGCTTTTGATAGTGATCAAAAGTTCTTATTTAGGAATAAAGGTTTTGGGACTTTCGAGTAGGTGAAGGGAAAAAAAACAAGCAGATAAATAAATTGGAGCTATTTTATCGGAAAGTTGAGATATTACTTTCTTGAAAATGCAATAATTAAGGTATTGATATGTTATTTTATTTAAGCTAATAAGGATATTGTGTTAGTCTTTCATGCATTATCCTTTTCTTTAGGTAAGTGACACTTTTCTTCGGTTTATGATAACTTAATCTTTGATTGCAGGTGCTTGATGCAGATACTGAGTCCTATAAAAATGACACATGTGTTCAGGGAGCAGAATAAGGTGGCAGATGCATTGGTCAAAGCAGGTGTACAACAGGGGAACTTTGGTGACTCAGACTTTTTGAAAGTTCCACCAATATATGCTCGTATATATTTACAAGTAGACATTATAAGAACTACGAAAAATCAAGTTGGTAACTTTGTTATCCCAGGGTCCGCGGGGTGTGCTTAGTGTGACTTAGTGCATTCGCTTTCTTGCTGCTTTTTGATTGCTAAAAGAAATGTATTGAGCATGAAATTGGACAAATTGTTTTACGTAAGTTTAATCATCAACAAAACTGTGTACATGGGGTATCTGATCCCCAAATTTCATCAGAAATTTTGCTGTGATACAATACAAATGATGAATACATTCATGGTTTCATCAACACTTTGCTGATATAATTCAGAAGTTTATCCACATCAACTGTCCATGCAACTGAAACTGGAGAATAATCTGTCCACGGATTGCTCGTAGTCCACCTACATAAACAACATGTACCCTGATCATCCAAAGAAATGAAATACAGGACTACTCACGAAATGATCAGTTTACGATATGCTTACTTCTTCATGCCTAGGTCCAAGAGCGTGTGCCCAACGCAAATGCCTTGTGTCTCAACCCTCACAACGCCTTTCTTGTACGTGAAGAGGTCAGGTCGAACTAGTGCCACAAAAGTTACAGGATCAT
Source organism: Solanum sejunctum (assembly GCA_025642045.1). Lineage (NCBI taxonomy): Eukaryota > Viridiplantae > Streptophyta > Magnoliopsida > Solanales > Solanaceae > Solanum > Solanum sejunctum. The sequence continues at coordinate 20,385,476 of JAOTQJ010000002.1, forward strand.
GAGGAAAAATTCCTGAAAAAGGAAGTGAACTCAGGATTACTAAAGCCATGTATCAAGTGATAAAGATGGGGAAAGAAGAAGATCAAAGAGTACCATATACACCTTCAGACTTTACATGAAAATCACGGTAAAATTTGCACATGTTGCATAAAAGTTTAGCATGTTTTCCTTCGGATTGTCTTAGTTCATCAAGGTCAGCATCTAAGACGGAAACAAAGAGAAAAATATCATGTACACTTGAAAATTGCAGAGTTTAGAAAATTTCAGTACCTGTCATTTTAACTTGTGTGGTAATGTTGATGCCAACAACATCAATATTTGCTCCTGAGGTGAACACGATATCTGCAGCCTCTGGATCCCCATATATCTGCATCATCGAAAACTTTGTGAATGAGATAATGAAATCGTACAAGTATTCCCCATCTCAGAGACAGATTATGCAATTGTTTGTACATGTCAAAGTAGTATAAATAGAGGTAGGAACTTTCATTCCTAACAATCCTAGCCATAAGTGCCTATCTTAACTTCACAAGCAGGGAAGGATCCTCCTTTTCCTAACAAAAGCGTTGATCAGAGAAAGGAAACAACTCCAACTGATAATTCATTAAGTATTCTCCAAATATAATGCCTAAACACTCCACGTTATTCTCAAATTATATGAAGAAACTGTAGGGTCTAGAAAGGGTAGAGTGTCCGTAGACCTAGCGCATGATGTTTCCAATAGACGCTCGGCTCAAGAAAAGCTAAAGGTGTACTAAGGGAAAAAAAATCATTTTGGAATTAGGGACTAAACAACGATTAAACATATATATTGTTGATATCAATGTATCATTATACTGATTTCTATGAAGTGAAACCAAAACGGAAAGAAGATCACATACATTTGCTTCTGCAGCAGGATTAACATTTCCCGAAGCTAAGAAGGAACCGCCAAGTATTACCACTCTCTTTACCTTGCTTGCAAAGTTTGAGTCTCGATTAACAGCCTAAACGAAAACATAACAATGAGAATGTCACGAATTCAAGTAATGAGAAGTTGAAAAATAAGAAACTTTTGATATACAAGTTACCAGAGCTAGATTTGTCAGTGGTCCTAGTGCAAGTATAGATACTTCACCAGGATATTCGGATACTTTATCCACCAGAAACTCGGATGCAGATTTTTCAATTTTCTTAGAATTTGGAGAAGGTAAGAATAAGTTGCCTAATCCATCTGAACCATGAAAAATGTCTGAAACATATGGCTCCCCTCTCTACATAATAGTATCCAAGTCAGGTGACAGAAAAAATATGGACGAGCAATAGGATGACCTGTAGGAAACGATAAGCATATATCTCGATTCCTGATGATCAAAGTAAACCTAGGAGTTATGAATAATTACCTTCAAAGATTCAAGGCTACCCTCTGCCACCGGGATATCTGGATATCCTGCAGTCTCACACTATCCTTTTGCGAATCGAAAAAAGTATTTGGTCTAGAAAACATCAAAAGGCTAAAACTCTAGATAAAGGAAAAACACATACCAAAATTAACGCATTTCGTGTAGCATCTTTTGTAGTAACATTTCCAAATATGGTAGTTAAGCCTAATATCTCAACTTCTGGAGTTTGGAATGCCATTAATATCGCCATGCTGTCATCTACATATCAAGAAAACGATGTCTAAATGTGGAACAGGACTGTAATCGTCTAAATGAGCAACAACACAACAAAACCAGATCAAAATTTATCACGAAAATAACACAAGCTTCACATTTCATACTTTTACTAATACCTTTCGTTGGTGCCTGTGTTGAAGAAGGTTTTAAGCCTAACTCACAACCCAAAATTTAGCTCAAAGGGAGGAGGATTGCCTAAGGAGACCACCCATCTCATTAACCACCAATGTGGGACTTTGTGTCTCAACAACCCCTCACGCCCAGTGCTTAACAACCCCCCTCACGCCCAGCGCTTAGCATCTGGTGCGTGGACAATTTTTTTCGAGATCCCAACATTGGGTGAGACGGGCCCTGCCCTAATACCATGTTGAAGAAGGTTTTAGGCCTAAGTCACACCCGAAAGCTAGCTCAAAGGGAGAAAAATTGCCTAAACCTTATAAAGAGACGACCCATCTCATTAACCACTTTGTGTCTCAACGGCCTGATTGTTACAACATGGAGCGTTAGAAAGATTGAGAAGCTACATATAATGGTGTGAGTTCTTTCGGGAAAACCCATACGGGCTGCTGGTTGAGTCCAATAAATCAAAGTTAAAAACACCTCTCTTTACATAGATATTATCAAATGTGTGATACTAAAATCGACAAAATGGAAATCTCAGAATTTAAGAAGTATCGATAAAAGATTGTTCTTGCAGTATTAACTTTTTCAATATCTCTTTTGAGAGATGCAGAGAGGATTAAAGATTGGTGAAATTACAAAAATTACAATTAACAATTGAAAAGTAAAATGAAGAAAATAAAAGTTCTTCCGGCTGAGGCGCGTGATATCTCGATTGATTCAAGCCCACTGCAGCAAAAAGACTAACAAAACTTAAAGAGCTCCACAAGATATAAATTGATCATCTCGTTATCACAAAATCTCATGGATAGATACTTTGTTTAAGCACAAAATCCAACACGAGCACAACATTGGAGGATCCGAACACTATCATAATATGTCACTATTCTAAATCAATTTCAGATCTTCATTCTTATCTTTCTTTATTTGTGTCATATACATTAACTAACAAAAATACAATTTTCATAACTTGCATTTACGTCAATATTTTGCTCAGAAATGGTAAAAAAATACAACTTTAAACAAAGGAAAAAATCTTACCAATGCCAGGATCAGTATCTATGATGATTTTTTCAGGCTTTTTAGACACCAATTCATCAGGCAAACTACCAGAAATCGACATCTTCGTCTTGTTGAGTACTCCACAAATTACAAAGAAAAGATTGAAATTATTATAAGAATAATGAAGGAACTTTGATAAATGAGTAATCTTTAATGCCTCCAAACAGAAAGAGTTCGCTGAGTTGAATATTTTATAACTAAATTCTTCCCCAATCAGTGGCTGACTGGCTGGCGGGATTAGATTCCTTTGTTCGAATTTACTGGACTGACACATCTATCAAAAACGTAATAAATTTTTCTTTTCGTCTCATTTTATATTATACTTTTTAATTTAATATTGTATTTAAGGAAAAAAATAAAATATTTAAAATTTGTGATCTAAATCATTTTGAAAAATTTGTGTAGTTAAAATTCATTTTATTAAGGATAAAAAAAAAATTTAAAATCAAATTATTTTCAATTAATATAAAATAATATTCTTTTTAGAATGGATAAAGAAAGAAAGCATATCACAGACGGAGTAGTATAATGGATTTAATGAAAATTTTTTAACTCTTTTACCTCTCCTATTAATCAGAAGAATCTCAAAAACAAAGACACTAAATTCTAAGTAAAGTGATCATAATAAAGAATTGAACCACCTCAACAACATGCTGCATATGTCAACAACTATTCATTTATCAATTAAAAAATAATTTTACTATGATAGATAATAAGATTATTTTGCTATATGCACAACATTTGTTATAGCTTGTCGTATTTATATACTTTGTTATACAATTCGTGCAATATTTATATAATTCATTATATAATTCGTAATGTTTATATATTTGATATAATTTGCTATTCAATTTGTTGTATAAACTCAAATTGTAATTATACAAAGATATTAGTAGTGAGCCATAACTATTTTAAATTATGACCATGTTAGCTGATTAACTAGTATATATCTGCTTATCTACATACTTTTTTCATATTCTTCTATAGTGTACGGAGTCTCCATCAGGTTAATGGGCCAACCACTAGTCCAGGCCTCTTGTATATAATTTTGGGCTAGTTATGGGCCGTCAATAACGAACAAGCCCAGTTTACCAGTGGGCTAAGCTAACCTAGTACACTGTAGTATATTATGGGCCTAACTCGCCCATTGGGTGGGGTATATGCACAACGTTATGATAACTCAATAAAAAATTAATTAAATTAAATTAAATAATTTAAAAACTTTTAGAAGAAATTAATGGAGTCATCACAATGTTGTGTTTTCGGAATGTGAACGGAATTTCAAAAGAAATTTATAATTAATATATGTTTTTTTTATTTAATTAACTAGCAATTACAACAAGATAAGTTCAAAACTGACTTTGAAAAGATTGACCTTGAATTTTTGGATTAAATAAGTAAATTTTAATAAAATTAGCTTTCATATAATTAAATGAAAATGAGTTGGATAAAATTACCTTCCAAACAAGTAGTGGCTGAAATTACTTTACTTTTATTCTTTTGAACCAATTTTAGGGAGGTAGAGGTAATAAATGATTTTGATTATACTAGATTTTCTCAATTATCTATATAACGCAATTTAATGGTTCTTATCGTGCTTATAATATTAAAAAATAATAAATTTAGTAGAAGCGTTAGAAAAATCTTCTACATAATTTTTAGCTACCATCACCAATGAAAAAGACAATTTACATTTATATTGTTTAACTAATATGAAATTTGTGTTTCTTTAGTTTATGTTCGGAGTCAAATTGATGGATTGAGCTAAATTAAAAATTGGTTGAATTTAGCTAAGGTAATAAATAGATAGATTATTTGTTCCTTTAAAAGCTACTTAAATTGAAATTAATAAGGGTAAAATGAACTAAGACACAAGTTAAGACATTGTCCGTTCGATTCTTATTAGGTTTCAATGGTAGTATTTATTCTTTTATAAAGTTTTAATAGCTAATAAAATTATTATTTTTTATTATGACTATATATTAAATAAAAAAAATATTTTGATAAATTTTCTAATGAATCAATATAAATTACATATTAATTTAATTTTACTAAACTATAATGAATTGAATTAAAATAAATTACCCGTCCAATCATGAATATACTAAACAGATGGTCATTTCCAATTATAATTATTATTAGTTACAAAGATCTCGTATTAACACGGATCCAATATTTATTATTTTTCCATTAATTTTGGATGGAGCCAAAGATTCACTATTTTTTGGCTTTGGGTATGATGGAATTAAGCAAAATGGCTCTTTAAACTGTCTGCGCTTCTTGCAATTGTGAAGTAGCAGTTAGTCAATGCAACTTTCGACGCTCATCATGGGTCATCCAGAAACAGTCGCACTATGTTTTTAACATAGGGGTTAGGCTGCGTACATCCGACCCTCCCTACCTCGCAATAGGCAGGAGCCTTTGAGATATTGGGGTAGTGTTGTTGTTGTTTAATGTATGTGATATTAATATATTTTTTAAATATAGTTTGTAAATCTTTTATTGCAACTTATACTACATTTTATGTTATTCGATTTATGTTGCACATATAAAATAAAATAATTTATTAGGGATAATATTGTAAAGTTACACTTGAAACAACTAAGGAAATTATCAATAGAAACGATAAAATAAAAATACATTACAGTTATCTGCTTAAACAGATACGTCAATCAATAGTTGCCTACTTAACTGCCATGATAAAGTAAAACTAACTTGCGGCTATCTGCTTAAGTGAATACATCAATCGACATTCAACAGCAGCATACTTAAGCAGACAATTGAAACAGGTATATATCGATTGAGACGCACTTGCTCATTGTCATATATATATATGTATATCCCATGAGAAGCTTTAAAGATTTGTCACTATCTTAGAACGATTTCTTTGTACGTGAATATGACATGCCAACAAAATTTAATTGAAAAACCTCAAAACTATAAACTTATGTATACTTCATAAATAATACTAGAACTGAACACTATCTTATTATCTATAATTTCTGAAAGACCTTATTAATTCAGGAACTTTAAAAAATTAATTAATTTATGCCTCATGAATAATATATATATTATTTTTTTTATATAAATATAATCACGAAAAGAGATTAAAATAGTTATTTTATTTTATTCGTTCAATTTAAAGAGAAATTTATTTTACTTAACTTAAAATAACTAATCGGGATGATATAGTAAAATCATAATTGAAGTAACTAGGAAAATTATTTATTAGGGGTAATATGGTAAAATTAGAAGTAAGAAACTGCTTTAAAAAGATTAAATTAAGAAGTCCACGAAATATTTTTATGAATCTTATATGATATATAAGAGGAAACAAACAGTTTAAGCAGATACGTCGATGAAAAGAAGCTTGCTTGCTCTTCCTGTGACTTATTATATTTTAAAAAAGGAAAAAGACATAAATTTTCCTCCAAAGTTGTCGCGAAAAATCATTTACACACCTTAACTATCTAAGTGACCTATTACACACCTATACTTCTCAAAAGTAAAACTGTTACACACCTTAAAACTGATATGGCAAAATAAAAAAATAAAAATAGACGCGTCAAACAATTTTTAAATTAAAAAAAATTAAAATATTCCTTACATCCCCTCCCGCCCTCCACACGCATCTCATCTTATTCACACCCCACTATCCTCATCTTCTTAAAAAAAGTATTACTTAATTTTAAATCCCAAAACTTCAAACTTCCTCAGTTAGAATCATTCTATCGTATACTTCATTAGCAATTTATTTTTTCATTAGAATTTTCCTTTTATTTTCTTATAATAATCGTGGTGGAACATTCAAAAATTACTTGGATGCAGAATCTTGAAGGATGTTTTATGCTACCAAGGAAATGAAAAGCACCGGATCCATAAATTTCCTCCAAGGATGTAGAACAATGTGCGGGATAATCTTTGTTCCCATGAAAATGATAAGTAACATTTTTCACTTAATTTTTTTCTCCCCCAAGGCAATGCAGATATCAAATAATTAGTCGTGACTTACTTCATTAGTATTGATCGACCCTCCAAAAAAAAAATGGTGGCCAACAATCTTGAAAAACCGACGAGGAGGTGGTTTGGGATTTGCTGCAATAACTTACGTTGGAGTAGATTATCTTCGATTTATTTTTTTGACGATCTTAAAAAGCCGTCGATCTTGCTGCAATAGCTTACATCAAAGCTCTGCTCAACTATACTATTTATTTTGGCAATGCTTTCTGTGCTTCTTCTCTGCAATTTTTTATTTTTGGGTTAATCTTCTTTGCAATTTTAGTGAAGAAGATGCAATTATTACAGATTTTTATTAATTAATTAAGATTTAATTAGTATAAAATATAATCAACAAAAAAACTAATTAATAAAGAAAAGCAAAAAAAATGATATAAAAAATTATAACTCTTGATGTGGTATTGACATAGCACTGACGTGGCGATGACATAGCAGCAAGTGTAATACATCTCCTGCCGTGAGATTAGTGTGTCAATTGTAAGGAATAAATAGTATTACTTTTAAATAATTAAGGTGTGTAATGGATCATTTATAATTTAAGTGTGTAAATAACTTTTGAAGACAACTTTAGAAGAGAATTTATGCCTTTTTCCAAACCTTAGAACAATAACTTATGCTCCATAGATAATACTAGTACTTAACACTATCTTATTATCTATAATTTCTAAAAGACTTTATTAATTCGGAACTTAAAAAAATTAATCAATTTATGCCCCATAAATAATATTAGTTTATATTAATTCATCATGTTTAGCTTATAATAAACTCTATAACTGGAAAACAAAACTTTCTAAACTAATGAACTTTCTAGATAAGTTCACCCATACTCAAATATTTTACACGAAAAAAGAAAAATAAAAAGAAAAGACATTTTAAAATTTTTTTATTTTTATTTTTAGCGGTATCCAAGTTTCCACGGCCAAAATAAGAGGCAACATGTAGAGGACACGTGTATATGACATCTACCGTTGATCTTACCTACTAGCTCAGACTGAGTCAATCTCCACCGTTCATCTTACCTAGCTCAAATGCAATGTCACATCTGCCACCGTAAATTAGTTCCTTGTGCAATTCGAGTTAATTATGTTAAGAAAATGATGGTTTGGTGGATTTAATCTATATGATTTTTTTAATATTGATTTCATTATAATTTTAAAATTAAGAATTTCATTGTATTATTTGTTACAATTTTATAAGTAAATATGTGTTTTTATTGTAACTATTGAATTTAGATGAATTGAATAGCATTATATTATTTTCGTTTTTAATAATTTTTTCGTGTTATAATATTTGTTATATATGGTTCTCAATGAGTGAGCTAATTTTTTAATCAAGTATTTAAACTAAAAGTTTATTTCTTAACATTATAATAAAGTCGATTTGTTCTCATTTTGCTTTGAGTAATTAAATATTAAACTTTCAAATTATATTGTTCATGCTCTACCTCTCTATATTTATCATTGGATGTGTCAAGAGATGTTAATGATGTCTCATATTAGTTTGAGAGTAAAATTAACTAATAGACGATATGAATTTAGATATAAGTTTTTTTTAGAAGAAAATTTTTGTATTTAGAGATCAAATTGAAAATTCTATATTGGAAAGATATTTGGAAAAGTTATAGACAAAAAAAATTTATATGATTATCTAAATAATAATTAAGATAAATAAATAAAAATAACAATAATAAATCTGAAAAGAATAGAATGCACGTAAAATTTTACCTCATAAAATGATGTTTTTAGAAGATCTTCAACTCAAATATAAAATAAATAAATTAAAATGTGAAGAATAATCATATTATATCGCTTAAAATTTGTATCGATGAACACTAATTTTTGAGTTTTCACAGCCGGATGGAGCCAAAGATTTACTATTTTTTGGCTTTGGGGTATGATGGAATAAAGCAAAATGGCTCTTTAAATTGTTTGCGCTTCGTTCAATTGTGAATTAGTAGTTAGTCAATGCAACTTTCGACGCTCATCATCGGTCATTCGAAAACAGTCGCTCCATGTTTTAAACATAGTGGTCAAGTTGCGTACATCCGATCCCCCTTACCCCACAATAGGCGGAAGTCTTTAAGGCAATAGGGTAATATTGTTGTTGTTGTTGTTGAACACTAATTTTTGAGATTAAATTATATGTGATAATTTTTTTTTTCGTCCACCATTCAAGAAAAACAAATTCCTAGTGTGTCAACCCCCCAAATATTGGTAGATGGCATGTTCAACCCCCACTCAATAAGTACAACATTTATCTTTAACCCCTCAACAAGCAAGTGCAACAACTAGTCATTAATCAATCTTATAAACCCCACAATCCCACAAATAAAAAGTATATAAACCACCTTGAAAAATAGCCTAAAAATAGTTCACTTAGAACAACAACAAAAGAATGAATACTTCTCAACTTCATATTGCATTTCTTGCTTTCCCTTTTGGAACCCATGCAACTCCTCTCCTTACACTTGTCCAAAAAATCTCTCCATTTTTACCCTCAAACACAATTTTTTCCTTCTTCAACACATCAAGTTCCAACTCCTCAATTTTCTCAAAAGTTCCAAATCAAGAAAACATCAAGATTTACAATGTTTGGGATGGTGTCAAAGAAGGCAATGACACCCCTTTTGGTCTTGAAGCCATTAAACTCTTTATACAATCAACTCCTACTAATTTCGAAAAATCACTGAAAGAGGCAGAGGAGGAAACAGGGGTGAAATTTTCTTGCATTTTTAGTGATGCTTTTTTATGGTTTTCTTGTGAAATTGCTAAGAAAATGAATGTCCCTTGGGTTGCTTTCTGGACTGGTGGTTCTTGTTCATTGTCTGTCCATTTATACACCGATTTAATTCGATCTAATAAGGAAACATCGTTGAAAATCCCCGGATTTCCATCGACTTTGAGTATCAATGACATTCCACCTGAAGTTACAGCAGAGGATTTAGAGGGGCCAATGTCATCTATGCTATACAACATGGCATTAAATTTGCACAAAGCTGATGCTGTTGTATTGAATTCTTTTGAGGAATTGGATCCATTAATCAACAGAGACCTCGAATCAAAGCTCCAAAAGGTATTCAACATTGGCCCTTTAGTACTCCAATCATCGAGGAAATTAGATGAAAGTGGATGCATCCAATGGCTTGACAAACAAAAGGAAAAATCAGTTGTGTATCTTAGTTTTGGCACTGTAACAACATTACCCCCTAACGAAATTGGGTCGATAGCAGAAGCCTTAGAAACTAAAAAAACGCCTTTTATTTGGTCATTAAAAGATAATGGTGTCAAGAATTTGCCTAAAGGATTTCTTGAAAGAACAAAGGAGTTTGGGAAAATAGTTTCTTGGGCACCCCAATTGGAAATCTTGGCACATAAGTCTGTTGGTGTTTTCGTAACGCATTGTGGATGGAATTCGATTTTGGAAGGCATTTCATTTGGTGTACCTATGATATGTAGGCCTTTTTTTGGTGACCAAAAATTGAATAGTAGAATGGTGGAAAGTGTTTGGGAAATTGGTTTGCAAATTGAAGGTGGGATTTTTACTAAAAGTGGAATAATTAATGCTTTGGATACTTTCTTCAATGAGGAAAAAGGGAAGATATTAAGGGAAAATGTTGAGGGGCTAAAAGAAAAAGCATTAGAAGCTGTGACATCAGATAATGGAAGTTCAACAGAAAATTTCAAGGTTCTTGTTGAGCTAGTTAAATGTCACAAGTCAACTTAATATGTTATAATTGCACTGGCTGACTTTACGTCTATGGTACGATATATCTCTGTGGTTGGATTTTTTCTCTCGAAGTTGTGCTTTGCAGGCTTTAGCATGTTATAATTGCTATGGGCAACTTTGGGTATTTTTAGCTGGAACTTTGCTCGAGTGTATTGTAAAATAAATTCTTCTTGTATTAGTTTTTGCTGCAATTTATTTGACCTACTTTCTTTTTAATTTGTTTTTTCTATTTCAATTTGTTTGATCTAGTCTCTTTTTAATCCATATCAAGAAGATTGAAACTTAATAACTTATGAATATCAATTTCTTATATAACATGCTTAAGAAATAGTAATAAAGAGTTTAATATATTTGATATCTTTAATTTAGGTCACAAAATTTAAAAGTTTTATTATTTTAAAATTTTTGCATTTAAGTCGAGGTAATTCAAACAAATTGTATAGGAAGGAGTATATAATTATCATTTGCATTGTATGATTTGTTTAAGTGACTTAAAACGGTACTATGCTAGGCTTGTTTATGCAATAGAAGTGAAAATTCTAAGACGCAAAAGAACAAGATTTAATATGTGATGTCGACTTAAATTATGACACTTCCTATGGTAATTATGGAGCCACCTCCACGCTTCCCTTGGCCACATACATTTTGCCAAACAAAAAAGTAAATGGACTTTTTGTTGTGCTATCAATAAATAAAATACACCATAGTTTTGGACCAATAATAGTAATGTATATCTAGAAGGTTTATCTAGTTAGACAATTTGGACATCTATAGAGAGTCCACTATAACTATAGCTATCACTAATATCTAAACATATATAGACCTGCCTGTCACTGAGATGAGTTCTCATGAGAATAATAGAAATTCATCAAAAAAATATTGTTTTCTTCATCTAATTCATCGGGAAATTCATCAGGATCGATTGCAGGAGAAACTGATGATTGAATGTTGTTTTCTTCATCTAATTCACCGGGAACCGAGAGCAAAGTTGCAGGAGGAGAAAAGAGTAAGGTTGCAGGAGGAGAAACTGATGATTGAATGTTGCTTTCTTCATCTAATTCACCGGGAACCGAGAGCAAAGTTGCAGGAGGAGAAAAGAGCAAGGTTGCAGGAGGAGGAAATGATGATTGAATGTTGCTTTCTTCATCTAATTCACCGGGAAACGAGAGCAAAGTTGCAGGAGGAGAAAAGAGCAAGGTTGCAGGAGGAGGAAATGATGATTGAACGTTATTTTCTTCATATGGAGGAAAGAGCGAGATTGCAGGAGGAGAAAATGATGATTGAATGTTGCTTTCTTCATATAAACCTTTAGGATCCGATAGCAAGGTTGCAGGAGGAGAAAATGATGATTGAATATTACTTTCTTCGTATAATCCTCTAGGATCTGAGAGCAAGGTTGCAGGAGGAGAAAATGATGATTGAACATTGTTTTCTTCATATGGAAGAAAGAGCGAGATTGCAGGAAGAGGAGAAAATGATGATTGAATGTTGCTTTCTTCATATAATCCTCTAGGATCCGAGAGCAAGGTTGCAGGAGGAGGAAATGATGATTGACTGTTGATTCCAGCTCCATAGTAAGGAAAATAATCTAGATTATACTTGCTAAAATCAAAGACAAAATTTGAATCATCTGCACCGAATTGTTGTTTAGCAAATTCTACACATGAATTATCCATGAATTCTTCGTTCTCCGACTTATCAACCATAGTAGGTAATGGAGAATTGTTTCTGTTTGCATCTTCTTGCGTGTGCTCCTCCTTATCTTTGGACTTGTTATATCTTTTGTAAATTCTACATAAAACCCAATCGTCGAGCTACAATAACAAAAAAAGGTTTCAAGTTGGACCTCATAACATAAAGTAAAATTATTGAATTGAGGAAACACTATAATGTTACCTTCATGTCAGATGCATGAGCTTTGGGCCTGGGCAATTCATTCACTCTAAATTCATGCATAATCCAATTTGTTTTATTACCTTTGGGAGGTTTACCTTGGTAGAAAACCAAAGCCTTTCGAAATCCAACTTTAATATTATTGTGCATTATAGGTTTATCAGCTCCAGTAGCCTTCCAATAGCCTGTTCCTGCTGCGCGATTTGGCCTATCACCGTTTGGATATTTTCTATCTCTTGGAGTGAAGAAGTACCATTCATTATCTCCCAGCACCGCATAATTCTCTATGTTAAACAACAAAATCAATTGATATTTTTAGTTAAGACTTATGCCAGTGAAAATAATTATCATTAAAAGTATAATTTTGTATATATCGAGTTAGCTTGGGGTTTTGTTTATTTGAGACAAAGTAATATAGTAATAGTTGAAAAAGAAAATCACAATTATGTAGGCTTATAGAAATACATTACAATGGATTAGATAATACCAAAATCAAAATTGCATATAGAAAACCTTAAACAATAAAAGAAAACCCTAATGAAGAAAATAATGAACAAGATTGATTAATGATTAGGGTCCAAATCTGCTATTAAACATTAGATCAACTCAAAATCATATAAAATAGGTCGATGTATGCAGCCTTACCCCTATGTTTAAAAACATAGGGCGACTGTTTACGGATGACCCATGATGAGCGTTGAAAGTTGCATTGACTAACTTGCTACTTCACAATTGAAAGAAGCGCAGACAGTTTAAAGAGACATTTTGTTTTATTCCATCATACTCCAAAGCCAAAAAATAGTGAATCTTTGACTTCATCCGAGATTGATGAAAATCAAAATCATATAAAATAAATAAAAATATTTGCAAGTTAAGAAAAATTCACTAAACCCCAACAACATGTTTTGATATCATATGATGATAAATCAATCAAGAATGGATATAATGATTTGTATTGAATTCAAACCTTATACAAACAGAATCAATCATTCTAAATAGTGCACTCTCTATGATATATAACAAATCTAGAGTTGTATGAGTTCTTAAGTAATGTACAACACAATCAATCATTCTAAATAGTGTATATACTTGAGATTAGTAAGAAACAAAAGTTAACCTGAAAGCTCCTCAGGAGTATGCCTATAAAGATTCACCTCCTTGATCTTGTTATGCGGCAAAACTTCATTCATAATTTTTTTCTTGAGATAATACACGATGAGTTCTTGATCATGTGGACAAAAACGATAACCAGATGGAAAAACAAAATTATCATCGATCTGAAAATTGTACTGCTCATCATCAATTTGCAGCTTTCGTTTCTTTTCTTTATGCATTTTAGGGTTCCAACAATTGGCCTTCATAAGCGCCTTCTTTTGCTCATACCACTCCATTCATAGACTTCTAAGAGGAAACTCTTTTGACAAACTTATACCTGATGGACTCTATTAATAAATAATAATTTGTTTGAAATCCTTAAAAGATAAGGTTTAGTATATTTGCAAAATATTTCAGATTATCTAATTATACTTGTATTGTACTGATTTTGAAATTTTTTTTAAAATTTTTAAGTTTTTATCTAATTTACCATTTTGATTAAAACATAATTTTCCCTTGTACATAATTTAACATATGTATGTACGTATGTACTTATTTGTCTTCCCTTTAAAAACTTATGGCACGGTTCCGACTTCCAACTACACACCTACTTGTAATTGTGCTATATTTGTGTTTGCAAGTGAAAATCAAACGAAGCACAACAGTAAATATATTTTAGGATATATTTGATATTTCAGATATATGTTGAAAGTGTAATTTGTATATCTTTTGGATACACTAACTCTCTCACTCGTTTTACTCACGTCTCATTGTATTTGAATGTATCTAATAATAAAAATATATATATTAGGTGTATTTGACTTGATATATGGTATAAAATTAATAATTAATGAGATAATATGTAATGATTAATACTATAAAAAAAATATATGATAGAAATATTTATACAATTAAATAGTTTTCAAGAGCATATCGAAAATTGAACCCAATCGATGCCGGGTTGGATTTCGGGTTGGTGGATTTATAGTCCAACCGATTAGATGTAGGGCCGGCCTGATGGACTGGATTTTGAATAAAATAATAAAAATTTTTAAATTTTTTTTAAAAGAATATTCTTTTATTTATTTGTTAGCACTCAATACTTAATACAATAAAATAATTATTGGAGGGGATTAAAATATCGATCCCGCTGTTTCACCTTCTTTTGTTCCTCTTTCCTCTATTTTCTCTATCATTTTTTTTTTCAAATCAAACTTTCAAAAAAATAAAATGTTAATAAAATAAGGATTAATTACTTATTAAAAATACTGATTTGATGGTTAATGGGATGAGTGGTCTCCTTATAAAGTTTAGGCAATCATGCTCCCTTTAAGCTAGCTTTTGGAATGTGAGTTAGGCCTCAAAATCTAATTCAACATGGTATCAGATCAGGGTCCGCCTCACCCAATGTTGAGGCCTCGAAAAAAATTGTCCACGCACCAGATGCTAAGCATTGAGCGTGAGGGGGGTACTGAGACACAAAGTTCCACATTGGTGGTTAATGAGATGGGTGGTCCTTAGCATCTGGTGCGTGAAGGGGTGTTGAGACACAAAGTCCCACATTGGCGATTAATGGGATGGGTGGTCCTTAACATCTGGTGCGTGAAGGGGGTGTTGAGATACAAAGTCCTACATTGGTGATTAATGGGATGGATGTTCTTCCTCTCTTTGAGCTAGTTTTTGGGGTGTGAGTTAGATCTAAAAATCTAATTCAACAAAAAAAAATGACCCAAAGAAAATAAAGAAATGAATCTTTGATGACTTCAAATATTAAAGAATGATCTCACATAAGTATTATTTGAAATGTCTCATACATAATAAAATTAACTGCAATAATAGTGACCTTTTATACATGACAAATAATATGAAACAAAATTATAATTAAATAAATATTCCTATTTTAAATTCTAAAAAATTATGACAATACTTAAATGACACGGATGTAATTTTTTTGGCATAGTAAAATTTATAGTTCATCAGTAGCTAGCTTTTATTTGACGATAAATGTTATTTTAGCATTAATTAGTTTTTAGTATAAATAATTTTTTTAAAAAGAATATTATAATTAAATAAATATTTTTGCATTGAGTTATAAAAAAATTTATGACAGTAATAAAATATTACGCCTTAATATTTTGTTTCTATGATTAAATTTTAACATAGTCAATGGCAGTATTTTTTTTTTCACTTTCTAG
>JAOTQJ010000002.1:20405677-20419756 GCA_025642045.1 Solanum sejunctum
GCGTGCAAAATGATGAGCAATTTAATCATCAAAAAACAAAGGAAAAAAATAACTTTCACTTTGTATGTTTTTGTAAAGTATTTTAACTTGTAAATATGAGTTGAGAGTTTTAGGAAATAATCTTTTTATTTTTATGAAATATCGATAAAATTTGCATACAATTTATTCTTTTCAGACTTCATTAGTAAAATATTACTGTGTTATTGTATTTTAACTTGTAAACATGACAATTAAGTGATCCAATTCAAATAAAAATCAAAATTACTCACTCACATCATTAAAATATATTTTATTATTTCATTTATTTCAAATAAAGCTGTAGTGTCCCACCTAACTAACTAGACGATGTTATGTGATATTTTAATGTAATTTTTGAAATAATTTTAAAAATTCATACATGAGTTCACATTGCCAATCAAGTGAACTTTGAATCTTCCACGTATAATTAAGTTAAACGGAGAGAATAATACATAATTACTGCTAACTCAATCCTATTTAAATCTTGGTACAAAATTTTGATAGATTATTCATCTCCTTTTCTTTTCATAGTCTCTTTGCTTAATAAACTACTTTGTCCCACACATTAGGGTATGGCTTTCACTTTTACTCTTTTAAGTCATTCTTCCGGTCGTTATTTCATTTATCAAAATCAAATTATTTAAGCTTTAATTAATATTTTAAAATAATTTTTTTTATTATATTAACATAAGAAGGATTGCAATTTGTAATATTTTTTATATAGTTTTTAACAATATAAATTTTATATTTTAAATATTAAATTTAGCTACTTCAATTTAGCTTTGAAGTTTAATTAAATTGACCTCAAAAAATTAAAGTAGTGACAAGTAAAAATAAATAGAAGGAGTACAAAAGGTTCTTTATTTTTCTTTATTTTTTTGTAATTAACAATTAAATATCCCTTTTAACAATTTAATTATTATGGTATCGACATATGCGTGACATATTTATGACACCATATGTCCTTATCCTTTGCCTAAGGGAAAACAAAATACTACAAGTATCATATGTTAGTATATGGTGAACACCTCCTCTTCCATGTGACAAGGGGAAAAAGATAAATTGGTATATTCAAATGATAGAGGAATAAAAATGACACTATTTTTTTGTTGGCATCTATCAATTGGTAGCATTTCTAGTGATGGCTTTCTCAAACTCCTATTTGATGATGGCCTTATGTGGTTCATCTTTTGTGGCTATGATCAATAAAAGATAAGAATAAAGAAGCAAGAACACAACACGCAATTTCTTCTCACTCTTGAATAAAAAACAAGGTTAACGAGGGTATTTTCGAACCTAAAGGTCGATGACAGGGATATTTTAGGTTTAGTAGGTGGATGAAGGGTATTTTTGTACCATTTTCAATAGTTTAAGGGCATTTTAGATTCTTTTTCATATTTTTTGGTTGAAAAAACAAAAATTTTATTGATAAATAATGTGAGTACAAATCTATTTCTCTCTTGATTCTTCTCTCCTAAGATTTTTTCATGATTTGAGAATTGTTAGTTGTGGATATTTTGAACTGAGATGATTTGAATTATTTGATCTCCATGAAAGAACTTGAAGAATTTGCGTAGATCTTCGTTAAGTATTTGATTATCAAGAAGAGACTCGTATATTTTAATCTGTTTATGAATATCTCAAAATGTCAAGAATTTTTTGGGATTTTTGAGATTTCAATCTCTTTAGGAATACCCAAGAAAGGAGTGGAGGTCGTGAATAGTGTAGAAGACTGATGAGCTAGTAGGAATATGTTGATGTCTGACCTAGGGATATCGGGTAGTAGGATTAGTCGTGTCATTTATCCAATGTTGTCATTATCTATCTTTTCGAACCCAAAAGTTTTTCTTCCTTGTTTTTCTCTTCCTTTTCCTTTTTTTCATATCTTGTTTATTCTACTTATAGATTTTTGAGACTAGGGTTTTCTGAAAACAACCTCACTTCCTCTATGAGGTAGTGATAAAGTTTATATACATTTTACCCTTTCCATAACCCATTTGTGGAATTTCACAAGTCCAAATTTTATATTATTAATCAATTGTATAATGACTGGACCTTGGATTAGATTGGAGAGCCCGATAGAAAATCAAAATAGTTGTGGAAGGGGGAGAAAGATATTTTATTATATACAAGAAACTCTACGAAAATATCTCAGTGCTCAAGCATCCAATCAATTAAAATGAGGGTCAACAAAAAAAGAATAGGACCTATTATTCCTACATGTTCCATTAGTAACATTCCCTTAAGATGTTACTGCGAATTTTGCTTGCGTTTAATCATTCTCGATTATAAATAATATAGGAATTTTTTCTAAAATGAGCGAATTTATTGGATTGGTTTATTAATAGTTTTCGTTCTTTTTGACTCTGCGCCATTGATTCTACTATTATTAGTGAGGAATAATGGAACAATTCCTTTATATCTATAGAGATAGGGGACATAATTCATATGGATATAGTAAGTCTTGCTTGGGCTGCTTTAATGATAGTCTTTACTTTTTTCCTTTCACTCGTAGTGTGGGGAAAGAGTGAACTCTAGGGATCCTACTAATTAAGGAAGCAAACTGTATCAATATCAATTGCTTTCTGAGTACATTATTATTATTATTAGAAATACCCAAAAATTTAGAGATATTCGAGATAAAGGCAAAACTAAAATCACACATTATAGACAACAAAAAAAAGTTCTTCCCAAATCATTTTTCAAAAATTTTGCCAAGACAAAACTTCAAGATGGAAGACTTTTGGCCCAAAAAAGAATGAGAATACTTGGGCCAATTCAAACCAATGACCAAGAAATGATATTATAATTTGAGTCTTAAATGGATGCACCTAATCATATGTGAGGAAACATACCGTCTTCTTGAATATATAGATACCCATTCATTATATTTATCGTCGAATAAATTTTCAATTCTATCGACTTATTAAAATAATAATAAGTAGACTTACTATTATTACATAAATTTTTCTTATATTATAATCTCTGTACAGTACATATATTAATCAAACAAACGACCCTAATGAGAGACAAGAACAAAATTGTTGTAACAAATTATTAAGACTTATAATTTTATGATATTGATAGTAGCTTCTCGTACAATAAGTGTGCGTTCGATTCTCACGAGTTTCTTAACTAACAACAACATCACCCCAATGCCTCAAAGGCTTTTACCTATTGCGGGGTAAGGGGGGTCGGATGCACGCAGCCTGACCCCTATTGTTAAAAACATAGCGCGACTGTTTCTAGATGACCCATGATGAGCGTCGAAAATTGCATTGACTAACTGCTACTTCACAACGAAAAGAGCGCAGACAGTTTAAAGAGCCATTTTGCTTTATTCCATCATACCCCAAAGTAAAAAAATAGTGAATTTTTCGCTCCATCCGAGTTTCCTAACTAACTTTAGTAATATTTTATAATCATGCAGTATAATAAGTGAAATTTTTAAAAAATTTCTAGTGACGTAGCTCTCACGTATCAGGCTTCTAATTCCTATAATCCATTATTTATTTTTAATAAAAAATATAGGAAATGTGTGATAAAAATCTTCCAATTTGGTCGTTACTGTTAGCTCTACTTCTGCTGACCTTTCTTTGGTGGTTTAGGTGGAAGCAAATTACTCAATTCGTTTTAATTTATTTATTTCAATTTATTCATCACAAAGTTTTTTTTTCAGGAAAAAATACTTTTAAATTTTTTTAATATTAAACTCAAAGAGGTGTAATAAATATAGTCATATTTTATTTACATAAAAAATAGCTAACAATCATAAGAAATATGTAGTGACTATACAATATAGTTTGTTAAAAACTATCAAAAGTATACACTAATTATACAATATAGATTACTCATACATGAACTATACAATGAATCTACATTATTCTTACACTCAAAAAATTGACTATAGCTTCACTCTATATGAAATATAAACTAACCATATATTACTATTTAACAAAGGAAAAATTACTTAAGTAGATTCGCTTTAATAAATAGTTACTGATTTTAGTAATATTTTTTATTTATTACTATTTATAGCAATATATAACAATACTATGATAAATGTACATATGTATTAAAAGTGCATCATGTATTTAACATAAATATATTATAATTGTTTAGTAAAAATAATTTTTTATTGTTATAAATAGTAAATATTTTCTCAATCTAGTATATCTATGCAAGTTTCCCTATAACAAATGGCCACCTCAAAAATTGTATATAGCTTAAATATATATGATATATCCTTTCACGCTCATGTCACATCGAGGTACTGCAGAATTGACTGTACAATAAATGATTATCTTTACTGTAATTATTCCTAAATAAAATTATCTAATTAAATACGGAAAGTAATTATTTTTTTTTCATATTATGGATGAATTTTAACTTTTGCTAACATGGAGAAATTTTACTTTGTGAGTCACATAACTAATCAGTAAGTTGACATTTTTATTCACCCAAAAAGAAAAAAAAAAGACATTTTTGTTTAATTACCGTTAACCGAAAAGTTCACATTTTTTATTAGGAAAAATTATGCTTATATGCAAATATATATTAGTTAATTAGTTAATATAATTATAGTTTAAATTAATTATAACTTACGACAAACATCTAGCTGTAATTAGAGTTTGAGTTTCTTATAATTTGTGCAATTTATACAAATATTGTACACAACTATACACAAGCTGTGCGGGAAACAAATTATATAGCGAAATATATAAATACTGTGAATTGTATAGCGAATTATACAAATATTGTGCATGAATTGTATAGTAAAAAATACAAACACTATACAGAAACTACTAATTGTATAACGAATTATACAAACATATATAAATGTTGCATGAATTATATACAAACGCTGTTATAATGATAGTTACAACATGTAATTACTCAAACTATAACTATGAAGTATAATTATGATATTTTTAAGTGGATATATATGAAAATTCCTCTTATTATTATATGGACAACTAATATAAAATCGGAAAATATTACCTAAGTTGCATTAAGAGATAAGTAACTACCAAATATCTAATTGGTTTGTAAGATAAGATAGTTGAAGATTTGTTGAAGAGCGTTCTACTAATTAACCCATCTTCCACCAACCATACTAATCCTAATATAAATAACTATATTATTCCTTAATCCCCAAATTAACATTATGGCTTTAGTCTTCAATCAAGAACTCAAAGAAGAAATCAAAATTCTTATTGATCATATGCCAAAAGAAGAAGAAGAGGAGGAGGAGGAGGAGGAAGAATTTTTTGAGATAGATTTGGAATTGGTAAATAGTAATTATTTTTCATCATCCCAAAATTATAATTGGGAAAGTTATTTTACAACAGCAACAACTAGTACTTGTACTCTTCTGGCTAATTGTTTGTTGCCTATTTCTGATGTTTCTTGTGCCATTCCAACCACAACTAAAGCTTGTGATGCCTTCATTTCATTGCCACCAAGTGGCGGTTCATCGTTTCGAGATTCTAAGTTTATGAGTTATACAACATGACGTAGTCACTAGATTCTTGATAAGTGATTTATATGTATGTATTAAGTAAATTTCTTAATACAGAATATGAAATCTGAGCTAAAGTTATTGTGTTCTGCCGAATGTATAGCTATTACAATTAATTCGTCCATTATGCTAGTATGCTAATTCTACTAGTGGTTTAGTACAATTATACCTCTTTATATATAACAAATGTTGTTTGTTTTTATATTTTTTGGATACTATAGCTAATTAATATCGTTACAATAGGGAATATACTATAATATGCTAAGACATGATAGATCGATTCCATATATAGGAAATAAGAAGATCAAACTTTATTAACTTTTATTAATTAATTACTCAACTATTCACTTGCTTTCACTAAAACTTAGGATACTAAATATTAATCTTAGTTTCTTCTTTAGCAAAGAATTCTTTAGAATTTACTTACATTATAGAATTTATTAATTTGTACTTGTTTTTTCAAAAAAGTTCAATTACTAAGGTGAAAATCAGATAAAATATTTTTCCTCAGATTATTCTTCTCATACTTCAAAACACTTTGCTTAGTATTGATTAAAGATTTTATGAATTATTATATTGTAAATTCCCCAAATTTTCCTATATTACTTAAATTGAATTAATTTTAGACTAAAAAGAGAGAGGGAAAAAAAATGAAGGGTACGATGAGTGAAATGCCAAGTCAAAGTAAACACCAAATCAGTCAAACTTCACTCATTAGAGATCCCATGAGTAGAAAAGTTAATAAACCAAAGTGACAGCTTATGCACAAACTTTCTAGACGGAAAGTCCCGAGTGATCTCCTTATAAGGCTTAGGCAATTCTCCTCCCTTTGAGCTAATTTTTGAGGTGTGAGTTAAGCCTAAGGCCTAATTTCAACATGGTATCAGAGCAGGGTCCGTCCTACATGTCTCCTTATAAGGCTTAGGAAATTCTCCTCCCTTTGAGCTAGCTTTTGGGGTATGAGTTAGGCTAAGACCTAATTTCAACAGTATATATAACAATTTTTTTAAAAAAATAATGAAACTCTTATTTTTATCTTAATTTATCAATTTATTATTTCTAGAATTGCTACCTAACATTAATAATTGAAAAAAAAAACATATTAAGAGAAATCAATTATAAAAAAACAAATTAATAAGTAATAATTTCCATCCAAAAAGTTAAATAGAAAATTTAAAAAAAAAACTATATATGAAGTTTGTTTATATTTTAGATTTTTAAATAAAATCTCGCTTTAGGCCTCGCTGCCCCTGCTTTGATCATAAGTTACCAAAGCTGCAACCAATGTGTTGTTGCGTAATTATATCAAATTGATCTTGCATGACAGACTTGGACTTGTAAGCCGGAAAGCTTATCTGGTTGAAGCAAGTTTGTGAAGAAGGCAAGTGATAGTAAGGCTTCGAGTTTTTGCAGATTTGAAGCCTGGAACTCAAGCCACCAAAACCATTTGGAGGCAGAAATTTAATCGAAGTCCAGAAGAAGAGGAGCAGATTTCTCTGCTCCACAGACATACACTCAACTATCTGCAAGTAAAGAAGGAAAACAAATATGAAAAAAAACATCCTGAATAATAGACGAAGAATTGAATTCGATTAGATGAGTTTTCATTGAATGGGGAGCAAACAGTCGCTGAAACTTGGTCTGTCTGCATCTTAACGCTAAAACAAACGTTAAGAATTCAGAAGAGACTGTTTAATCTATATCAAAGAAACTGTAAACTGAAGAAGAGAGGGTGGAGAAATAGAGAAATGTTGTGAAGTGTGAAAAATGTGAGGGTCTTCTTCAGATTTTTTTAAAAAATAAAATTGTTGGGTCATGTTGTATTTATGAGAAACAAAAAAGAGGGGCTAAGGTTGTAACTCCATTACAACACCATGGTGAGCTAGCCACCACAAGAGCCAGAAGATCATAATCTCACATGAGAGGATAAATCTTCTGGCAGAATTCATGTGCATACGAATCAACTAATAAACAAACTAGCTTTATCAAATTTTGTTCTAATACAAGGCATTTAACACTTATTCAGAAAGTATGCACCTTTAGCAATTTCAGGAAGTTGCCTAAAAGATGTTAGAAACATCACTTGGTTCAGCCTAACCGCTCTTTTTGCTAAACAGTCTACTTATTGCTTTCTCTAAAACAGTGAGTCACTTGGCATTTGATTAATCCACTATCTTAATGATATTATCGATGATTTGCTTAAGCTTGAAGTTGTTGTTGCCGTTGTTGTTCACCAAATTTACAATGATTATAGAGTTTAGCTCATGAGTGAAATTAGTTAAGCCTTGTTGGCTACACCATTTCCCGCTAAACTCCGCTACAATGCTTATTCCATGTTATTGTTTGCACATGCCATGTTAGTCTTTTTAAGTATTCAATAAATTATATCATTAGAAAGATGATCGATCAATGTTAACTAATTCACTTGGTCACAATTGTTTTGATTGAATTCTAAAGATTTCGCTCACTGTCAAAGCGTATTTTGTAAAGTGCTCTTCTATATCTATCATCTGAGATAAAGTCAACTGAAAATCGTGATTTGAAGATGATGATTTAAAAATTCATTCGATAGAGAAAGGTGCCTTGGTTGTCGATACCGAGGTTGAATGAATTATTCCACCCGACAACAGCAAAAGTGAAGTTTATCAAGTCAATGGGAAATGCAAGGATGAATTCCCCTACTTGCTCGAGAATGATTTTTGTGTTTGTAAATTAAATACATTCCAAATACTTCCACTAGTATAATGTCACGCCCCGAGCCTATACCTTAACGTGGCCAGCACTCAAAAATCATTTATGGTCCTAAGCAAATCACTTGACCTGGCTAACTTACTCAGCGGAAGACACTAACATCATAATGAATTAAAATGGGCTCAATACTCATAAACTCAAACATACAATAATAGTATATAAAACTTGACTCAAGGTGTTCAAACAATTTTAAGTAAATAAAACGAAAAATATCTTTCTAATCTATGAATAAAGTACTGACTTTGAACTAGGTATCGAGATAGACCCATGGCTATCTCAGCTGAAATAAATACAAAAGAAATAAAGACTCTCGAGGTCCTATGAATGCAAATAGGTCTCACCAACTGCTGATGGGGCCTGTCTTACTAAATATCTACTATTATGAGTACCTGAATGTGCATCATAAAACAGTGCAGCGCCAAATTGCGTCAGTACATGGAATGTACGATATGTGATATGGCCAAAAAGTATAAGGACATGATACTCAATTTTAGAACTAAACTCTGAGATAGCTTAATTGATAAAAGTATGTCATGCAAGTAAACATATGTTTTAAACGTGTTTAAGAGTGCAACTCAAAGAACAGAAGAAATACTTTTTAATGAGCACAAGTAAATGTATGAACATACAATAATTAAAATGCTCATCTCTGAAAAATAGCTCAACTCAATTAAATATGCAACATAATAAAAAAAAGTTTAATAAGGAAACAATACATCTCGGGGTATAAAATAATAAGCTTTACTTCTTGGAGAGTTTCTCTAACTGACAACCATCACTATGAGCCTCGTGATGATACATCGTCTTGCCACGCTATCAGAGTCATCTCATACTTTGTCAGGGTAAGAGACGAAGTACTAGGGGAGTGGATCCATCCCAAATTGGGCTATCTCAGTGGCAAATGAGGAGTTGTACTCTTGGTACAGTCCTATCCTATGTTGACTGAATAGTTTATGATTTCGAGGTATTATTACTCTTACTCAACGGTGCTCAATACTACCCTCAAAAGTATTAATCATATTCTCATACTTAAAAGGATATATTTGCTCAAAGTGTTACTTTTCTTCTCTTTGGGACTTAGCCCAACTTAGTATTCTCTTAACTTTTCTCAAAACTGTCTAAAATCATATGCTTCATACTTCACTGTTCATAAAATACTTATGCTAATACTTTCTTGACTTAAGGCAAGACTTGGGAATTCACAAATTTTTATAGTAACTTCAAGTGTAACTAGTTTAACAATTAGAACTAGTATCTCAACTTAGGACCTCAACATAGTAGAAAAATTTAGTAAGTTTCATGCTTTTTTTCAAATATAACATAAACAAGAACATTTACTCATAATGAAGAAATCTTGTTCTCAACTAATAACTTGATACTTGAAGAAACTAGTAGTTGCATGATGGTAAAACAATGTAGTAGGAATTTTTTTGTAAGCCTTATATACCCAAAAGATTTAGATCCTCGAAAAACTTTGAAGAATTCACTAGCTAGCTTCTTTTGAAACCCTAGCTTTTCTCCTCTTAAAACTACGTTCTAAGTTTGGAGAATGTTTCTAGCGTAATGAAGTTGAATGTTAGCGTTTTAATTAGGTGAAAAATTGACAAGTTTTCGCTTAATCTTATACGGACCATAGAATCCATTCGTAGAAACTGAGATGGATTTCGAAGTCCTGAAACTCATTCTACGGGCCCAAACTATGACCCTTAGAAGCTTTTATGACCCGTAATTGAGTCCGTAGAGTTTGGGACCTAAAAATGGACTTGCAAGAGTCATTCCACGAGCTGACAGTACAGGTCATAGTTCAATCCACAACCCGTAAGTCAGGGTCATAAAATCAACTCTGCTCTGACAGTCCGTAATAAAACGACTATAACTTTTTGCTTCGAATTCCAAATGAGGC
Organism: Solanum sejunctum; assembly: GCA_025642045.1. Lineage (NCBI taxonomy): Eukaryota > Viridiplantae > Streptophyta > Magnoliopsida > Solanales > Solanaceae > Solanum > Solanum sejunctum. Next base: position 20,415,871 of record JAOTQJ010000002.1, read on the forward strand.
AATCTTGGTGGCATTTGAAAGATAATTCAAAGATTTTTAATTTGATATATTACCGGACAACTAATTCATCGTGTGCTGAGATTTATGGTTATTTAAATTTGCCCCTTGCATAATCTAATGCAAAAAACTTAAATCGATAGGAAAGTTTTGAACTTGACTAAGTACTAGAGATCTCTTATAAACCTAATTCACTTCTCATACACTTCACACATATAGAAATGAGCCTTAAAATATAGGTACATGTAAAACATCACTAGGTTCAAGCTTATATACTTATGACAAAAAAATTCAAATCTTATGAATAGAGTTGTAGGGTGTTACATAGTATAATTATCCTTAGTATAAAATGTGTCACTTGATAGTCTTTTGATTTACTAGACCTTCAAATTATCTTTCCTTAAATTTATATACACCAACTCTGTTCTTTCCCTACTTCCTTTTCCACCTTGAAGGGGGTTGTCATATGTACTACACATAAATTTGATAACTAAGTCTCCATTACAAGTTCAGTTAGTCCCTTCTGAAAAATTGTGAATGTCGTTAATGGTCTTAATTCTAATACTAGCTTTGTAATGTTTTCAGTTGTTGATGGTCTATTGGGAATAGGTGGCGAGGTAAGTTTTTCTATACACACGATCTTCCCCAGACCCCCACTTGTGGGATTGTCATTGTTACTTTACCAAGATACTGTGTCAAGACCATCCGAGAAATTAGCATATAGGTCATGATTGCCCAAGAGTACCACATAAAGAGAAGCTTCTATAGCCACACAAACATTACGGCTATGAGTTTAACTTTAGCACACCGACTTTGGCTACAACGAGGAACCATGCTGACAACAACAACAAAGCTAATGCGTAAAGAGGAACAATCCATCTCTCTCCTTCGTTCAACCAATACCCGGAAGAAATTAGACAATGCAAATCATTCCAACTTCAAACTGACTGAATGGCGCAAACTGCTAAGTGAATTTGCCTTGTATGCTTTCTCCGACTTCAGGATGTTCAAAAACTACATTTACTCTTCTTGGGACTGCAAAGAACGACAACAAAATAATGTATACATTCCCCTCCCGTTTACCTCTATAATACCTATCCTTACATTAGTCAACAAATAGCTATAAATAAAATCTCTCATTAAAATAGCACAACCCCACAAGTTAGACTACAAGGACATTCATTGCCTCAGATCATTCTCCTGTTATAACTCGAGACAGGTGACTTCTTGTTCTGCATGGTCAGGTCACAACACAGAAGCAAATAAAGGTTCACAGCAAGTATGTAGTTGAATTGATGCAGTGTATACTAGAAAAGTAAAATATGGACCAAAAAAACTTAACTTCATTACAAGCAGATATAACACAGAAAAGCACAAAAAAAAAAAGTTTCTTTTGCACTAGGAAAGGAGTGTGTGAAAGCACTAACCTAGAACATAAGAATAGCACAGCGTGAACGCTATGTGAACTTGAACTGAAAGAATAAGGTAAGTTACAATGCTGAAGAACAGTCTTAACTTAAAAAGGAAGGCATCATAGTATCCATATAATAACAGAAACAACCACCACAAAGGATTGTGTACCTCCTTGAGCTATTGACATTTGAACAAAAATGTGAATTCCAAGGCAGGGCACAGTTGCTCAAATCTAGTCATATTCAAACTGAACATCTATCTTCATATACTTCCTTGTTAGCCTTACAATGAAGGATGTGAATTTGGCTAATGTTTGGCATTCTTCGTGTGTTTTGGTTTCGGAAACAACCCCATGAATCACCAACTTCCTCAGATTAGGGCATCTTTCCAATAGCCCTGCTACCCACTGTGAGAAGAGGTCACTAATCACTGTCCAACCAAGCTCCAATACAACCACTTTTTCCAATTGAAAAGAACCCTGCAATCCATACTGAATAGCTGCATCTCTAAGTTCATAGCTCAAGGAGAGATGAGTTAGTTGAGGAAAGCAAGCAGAAATTGTCTCAATATCAACAACCTCATCGTCGTCATCAAACACAACTGCCCATAGCCTCAGTCTTCTAAGTTTTGATGATTTTGCTATCATATGATGGAACTTGGACCACATGATTGTGAAATTGCTGACGTCCACGATCTCCAGATTCTCAGCACTCTCACCAATATCAAGATGGATGACACTAACATCATCAATCTTAAGGAGTCTTAACTTCCCCTTGCTGACAAGCTCAAAGACCTCAAGTGTACAATCTTTTAGCTGCAACTTCTCAAGGCTATCCGCCTCCAGAATAATTTTATCCAAACTAATAGCTTCAACATAAATATCTTTCAAAGAGTTAGTACTCAGCTCCATTGAGGCATGTGGATCAGACATAACAATATCCAGACTTATAAGGCTCAAGACCTCAACTTTCGGGCAGGCTGTGAGAAAAATACTGAGGTCCAATGCTGAAACACTGACGTAGCTCAGTGAAAGAGACCTCAAGCAAGGAAATTTTTGGTAACTAGGCTCAACACCCGTAATTGTATTGTGTGCCAGCGCCAATACTTCCAGTCTTTGGCGACCACATATCTCAAGTATATTAATGTTTGGGGTAGTCCTGACATTATAGTGTAACTCACGCAAGGTTTCTCTCGTATACATTAGCCAAGCAATCACCGGAGCAGCAGAGAACTCATCCACATCATCCATCATAATTGAAAGACACTGCAATCCATTAGTCTGGAAAATTGTCTGGGTCACAATTATCTCTAGTCTGCTCCTTGTGAGCTCATGATAAAGAGGCCAGTCATTCGAATTAAACGTGAGTGTATGAAGATGATTTCTCCAAGCCTCTCGCCATTTCCGGCAAGTAGAAGATGCAATCACGACATCTCGTGCAGCTCCTAGGCGAGACAATATGTTGCCAATGACCTCAACAGGAAGATGCTCCATAGCCTTCATACAGAACAACAAATCAAAAGCCCACCAAAATGCTATAACCTAACAAATCCAACTGAGCCACTAAAATCTCCAAACTTCACAGCTACATTAGACATGTTTAAAGCCAATATTCTCAACAAACCAAATGAAATCCAAACTCAGATAAAAAAAATATATAAAAAAATAAAACCTCACTGTTCAAACTGAGAGTGACAGTAAATCACAGACCAATCTTCAGGGGAAAGTAGACCAAAATATGAAATATCAAGCAAACCACTAAATCAATATCTACTAATGACAGATTCCTTGATTCCACAACTATCTATTTCAAAACCCCAAATCAAGAAATACTCAAAAAGATTTCACCTTTTTGGGCAGAGGCAACAATCCCATTAATACCTCATCAATTTCCCATCCTGCAACCAAAAAAATCAAAATTTAAGAACCCCCCACACATTCATAGTGTAAAACGATGCATGAAATGGATGATGAAGGAGATTAAACCAAAAAAATCAAGAATTTGGCCAACTTACAACATAGAATCAAGTATCAGATCACGACCCAGAACCAGAAATCGATCGATAGAGGTAAATGATAAGGCCCTTCGATCAAAGGGGGTTGGAATCTGATAAACTTTAAGAGGAAATTGGACAAGATGGCGGAAGAAACGCAGCACAGACACACACAGTGAGTGGTGTGCTGTGTGCAAAATGGAATACAGGTGAGACCCACGTCAAGTAAACAGTTATATTATGCTTTTTTCAGTGTTTTATTTTTATTTATATATTTATATATGTATATTTTTAATAGAAAACAACAACAACATACCCCAGTGCCTCAAAAGGCTCCCACTCATTGCGGAGTGAGGGGGGGTCGGATGTACGCAGCCTAACCCCTATGTTTAAAAATATAAAGTGGCTGTTTCCAGATGACCCATGAGAAGCGTCGAAAATTGCATTGACTAACTGCTACTTCACAAATGAAAAAAGCGCAGAT
>JAOTQJ010000002.1:20420470-20434199 GCA_025642045.1 Solanum sejunctum
GATGACCCATGAGGAGCGTCGAAAGTTGCATTGACTAACTGCTACTTCACAAATGAAAAAAATGCAGATAGTTTAAAAAGTCATTTTGTTTTATTCCATCATACTCCAAGGCCAAAAAATAGTCAATATTTAACTCCATCCAATATTGATGAAAATAAGCTGATCATATGTATCAATTAACACATAATTATTAAAAAGTCGTTCTACAATTAATGAAAATTTTTGAAACCTTATAATCTCTACAAATAACAAGTTAACAGTATATTCGGTAATGAAATTTCTAGCAATGTATCAACTACATTTAATTTCATTGTTATTTAGTTTTTTTTCATTAGTAGCTGATTTTCAATTGCTAAAATACATTATAATGATAATACCTTTGTAATTTGAATTTGTTTTTCAAAAGTTTTATGTCTTCAAAAGAATTACATCTGACGCTAGCTGTTTATAGTTATAATCTATTCAAATAAAATAATTAACTTTAAAAATTAATAAAGCAAAGTAAGAACTTATCACTATTAATGACGTATATAGATATGTGAGTGTGTGTACAATGTTCCATCCTTCAGCCCTTCGCATATCGACTTGGCAAGCAAGCTACCTTGATCAGTCTTGGGTTTAATTCGTTACACTTAGAAGCTCCAACAAACCGTAAAGTCTCTTGCCGCCTAAAACTTTGCCAAGAGAGGCGTTGCTTTACGTTTGATTCTATGTATCCATAAAATGTTATGCATTCTCCACTTTTCAATCTCGCAAAGACAAAACGTATTTTTTCTCTAACTTTCTATCCCTGATAGTGCACAAAATTTAAATTATTGATTAAAAAATATTATAACCAACTTCAATACCTATAATACAAATAAATTCTAGTCTATTAATTTACTAGCATTTTGTTAATATTTTAAAAAAGAGGAGCATATGTGGATTTTGACTACAATAGAAAATAGAAAATAAAAGAAAGTTAAGTTAGGGTGATGAGTCAAGTAATTCTTGTGAAGTTTTTGGCAGATATTTATCATATGGCACTGAAATTGCTAAAATCCAAGCGAAAAATTCCTTTTTTATCGATCACTGAAACTTCCCCATTCTCACTGTAAATGCTGCGGCTATTTCTGTAAGTATTTCTTTCCGAGAATCTCATCCATGGCATTTTCTGTCTCTTTCTTGCTGAAGTTATAGCTTTACCATTTGTCTAAGACTCTTGCTTCAATTTTAAGGTTTTCAATTGAATAACGTATGAAGTTTTGAGCTTCCTCTGTTGCATTCTGGTTCATGTTATCTTCTTTGTTTCTTTCGAAAACAGCCTCGCTATCTCTATCATGTATTGGTAAGGTCTGCTTACATTTTACACTTTTTAGACACCACTTGTGGGATTTCATCACTGGCATGTTGTTGTTGTTGCTTATATACTTGTTGCAGTTTTGATGAGTTTGTACATTGGGGGTTTTATGGGTTATTGGAGCCCTTGATTATCTGTTTCTTGTTTTTTTCAATTGACAGGTGCTGAGAGGAAATTGTGGAGGTCAAATTCAGTTATAATCAAGTGGGGTTGTCATATTTTTGGGGAATTAACAGATTAAGTTGAATTCTGATTCTGGGTTTTTTTGGGTATGGCTAGTTGTACATCAGCTGTGTTTATGCCTCTGGATACTGGATTGCCTAGTGGGGTATTAACTGTTCCTGCAAGAAGAGTTTGCCCTTTGAAAATGGAGGATGAGAAATGTGGATTCATGGGTGTTAACCAAAAGGGTATTTCAAGTTTGCCACAGTTCAAGTGTTCAGCTAGTTCACATAGGTTCAATAATTATCAGAATAAAGACTCATTTCTAAATCAACATCCTGAAATTTCGATGCTTCAAGGTGAAGTAAACCATAATTTCTCTATCTCTAGACAGGAAAGCTCAAGTGGAGGTGTTGCTGAGAGCTTAATGGACTCATCAAGCTTGAAGAATTTCAATGAGGCTAAGATTAAGGTGGTTGGTGTAGGAGGTGGTGGATCGAATGCAGTTAATCGTATGATTGAGAGCTCTATGAACGGTGTGGAGTTTTGGATTGTGAATACTGATATTCAGGCAATTAGGATGTCTCCTGTGTTTCCTGAGCATCGATTGCCAATAGGACAAGAGCTCACGAGAGGACTAGGTGCAGGTGGTAATCCAGATATAGGGATGAACGCTGCCAAAGAAAGCAAGCAGGCTATTGAAGATGCAGTTCGTGGTGCTGATATGGTTTTTGTGACTGTAAGTTCAGCTTCTGTTTAGGACAATTAGTTTGAGGTGTTTAGAATTATGCTAACTTTACTTTGATGCTGTGTTCTAGCTATTTATTTTTTCCTCTTCTCAGTTTCTCGGTTTCGTAAGTGTTGTACAAGATTCTATTGTTTTTCTTTCTTCGATAACAGATACTGCTTTGGTGATTCAGTGCTTCCTTTTTGGCTATCAGGAATATATGGAAATCATAAGAGATATTATGGATATTTTCAACTGAAATAGATTCTCTTAAATTGCATCTATCAGAGTTACTTGGTGATAACATGCAGAATTACAAAATGATCTTCATATCATTATAGTTTGTTTGGATGGTAGTTACCTGTTGTATTGTTTTATTAGTTTAAATACCATGTTTGTTTTGATTGTTACATAAAATTTTATTATAGCGTATCATTAAATCCATTGTTACGTAACGAAGAAAAGTCTTATTTTATGTAACGATTGATTTGGTGTGATCTCATCTTTACCTTATTTTTGCTTTGTTTATTACTGATAATCTTAATTTAATCTTTACCCTACCCTTTCATAATAGCTTACCTAGTACCCTACTTTTATTTTAGATTTATCCGTTAAATTTGTGATGTGTTACATTATGTAATGATATAAAACGATACAATCTATCCAAATATTATATTCATCAAAACATTACATTATCGTATTGTGCAATAGAATACAATACAATATGATACAGTCCTTTGGGGTGGCCTAGTTGTTTGGGTTTGGGACCTCCATGTTGAAGGTCTCAAGTTCGAAACCCCTTGTCAACAAAAATAAGGGGTTTGCCTTTTGGGTCGAGCTCGTCGCACCGGGCTTTCCTAGTGCAAGTTACCTCTCCTCCTATGTGTTTTAAAAGCTATTGCATAGGTGCAGGAGTTTTATCTGCATGCACCCAAGGGGCAGCGATTGCGGATTTTCCTTGTCATAAAAGAAGTTATAACACAAACTCCAAATAGTTTTTCTTAACATATGACTACTATACCCTTAAAGCATTTGGAAATGGGAAAAAGTGGCGGTGGAAGGGATTGTCATTTAAGCCTCATTTGCTAGCACTTAATGAAAGTCTTAATCTTAATCATTCAAATATCAACCATTAAGTCGGTGTTTCTATTATATCTGAATCTTAATTATTCGGATCATAACCATTGATTGTTTTTTTTTTTTCATGTTATAACCACTTAATGGATTTGAATGATTAAGTTGTGTAGCAAGAGTTTGAATATCATTAAGATGTCTATTGAAAAATTTAATTTTATAAAGAGGCAAGTTCACCAATTCCATTTATTCACTGCTACCGCCATCAACCACCATTATCAATTACCATCACACACTACCATGATCCACAACCACAATCACCATTAATGTAAAGCACTATAGTCAACTGTCACCACTACTGCCAACCATTATAATCATCACCATCAACCACCATTACCATAACAACTAACAATCACTACCGTCAACCACTATATCATTCATCACCACAGTAGCTGTCACTACCAATCAGCTATAACTATCATCTACCACCATCATTCATTACTGCCGACCACCATCACCACCTAGCTGCTGCTCATAACAACCCCACCATTAATCAACACTTTTCCGAATCGGCACTCACAACCACCACCAATAGTCAACATCACCAACTGCCATGTAATTTTTTAAAAGTATTTTGGTAATATAATATTAAATTAACTATGTAGTTTATTGAGTTTTATATATATTCATTATTTTAAAATAAGTTATGAGATTACACTGGGTATGTTGTTGTATTCATTTTTTAAATAAAGACGAGTTTTACTCTTTCTGATGTTGAAAAAAAATAAACAATCGTATTTATTTAGTATTCAAATCTTAATGCAACATCTCAATAATTCAGATGTGTATTTGGATATCTAAATCTTAATACATATCTTAATGTTTAGACATATATTCAAATTCAGACGTCTTAATCTTAATGTACACAAACGAGGCCGTCTTCCTTTGAGAACAAAGATTATTCTACTTGTCGCTAATTGCTAAAACTGTATTACATTATTCCACTTCATCCCTTTAGGCTTCTCTGATTTCACAACTTCAAAATCCTAATAATTTCATAACATTACAAATCATTTGCATTGCGTCCATTTATGAGATGTAATTGTGGTAAATGTTGTATCCATCTGGATTTTGCCTTCGTCTTGCATACTCTGCAAGCTTGAGCTGAATACGCCAATTGTAAAGGTTGTAGGCAAAAAGACAGTATCATAATCTAATGTCGCATATTACTCCCTATATAGATTAGAAATATTTATAAATGAAGTACTATATATTCTATGTAGTGAATCAAGGAGTTAAAGTTTCCAGGATGAGTACCCGACGTACTTTCAACAGGTCATTAGTTTGAGTTTTCAATTTCAGGGACAACGTTGATACCTGGCAGAAATGTAAATTAGGTGAACTTGATGCTGGAGAAGCTAGAGTATCTGTGATATTTGGCATTTTAGCCTTTAAGCACCTTAGGAATATGATTCCCTTGCTTAAATAAGATGAAAATGCTTAAATGAGATGAAAAATGAATGAATTTTGACTAGATCATCCATTCAAAGGGAGAAAGAACTCTCAAAGAAGAATGTTTCATATCTTCAGAGTGCCTTGATGATCGGTAGGGTAATTCAGTCATTACCTAGAAAGAGAAATATTTAGTTTTAGCTTAAGTGCAGAATAGGGCCATTTTGCTCCATATTTAGTTTTTAGTCCATTTTGATATCTTCAACCAAACTATGCATGACAGGATTTTCTGAAAAATTGTATGACGGATGGAATTTACTGAAAATTGCCAAATATGGTGTGGGAAGGCTTAAGTGAAGGGGAAATACTGAAATTTATCAAGGGTATAAAGTGATGAATTTTGCTCTGAGGGATTTGATATCAATCTGCATTTGTTTCCTTATTTTATTAAGTTGAAGTGATGTCCAGAAATCAGTCCTTAAATTGAACATATTTACTCTGGAGCGCTGATCAGAAGGAATATCTTACTCTAGAATACAATGTCATTTTCTGTTTTGCCTCTGTTTTTTGCTTCTGAGACTTCTTAACTCGCTGTGAAACTATATACATGTAAGTTTGTTGATGCCACCTATCACAATGTATATTGTCCAGATGCATATTGCTGAATTCAGAATTAAAGTTCCTTTTCATTTTTGGTCCTGTAGAAGGGATTACTTAGTTTAATTTTCCTTCCCTGTCTGGGCTTCAAATTTTATGTGCAGGCTGGAATGGGTGGAGGAACAGGGACCGGCGGGGCTCCTATAATTGCAGGAATTGCCAAGTCAATGGGTATCTTAACTGTTGGTATTGTCACAACCCCCTTTTCTTTTGAGGGACGAAGAAGAGCAGTTCAAGCCCAAGAAGGAATTGCAGCTTTGAGAGAAAATGTTGATACTCTAATTGTCATTCCTAATGACAAGTTACTGACTGCTGTTTCCTTATCAACCCCAGTAACCGAAGCTTTTAACCTGGCTGATGATATTCTTCGGCAAGGGGTTCGTGGTATATCTGATATAATTACGGTACGAATGCTGAGTTCTCCCACTCTTTTGTTTACATTCTGCTCTCTTCATTATTTTCCAAGAATTTGAGAAGTTGAGTAGCTTTTCTTAGTCTTCCTTTACATCTAGCAAGTGATCCTTTCATTCTGTTTTTTCTTATTATGCTGTAGGGGAGGGGGGAGGTTTCTTGTCATGGTCACACGGGAATTCACACTTAACTTCTCTCTAGTCTTCATGTTTGTGCATCTGATTTTGCTTGTCTTTTAACAATTACTATTTATTTATCTTGTTTCAATTTGTTTGTCTTACTTTTCTTTGTAGTCAATGTCGAACTGAATGCCTCATTCCTTTTTGGTAATTCTTTAATTTCAACTTTCCACGTGGCATGTTTAAGGCCACAAGATTAAAAGACATTTTGGTACATTCTACATGCCGACCACTAGATTCTACATTTTTTTTGTCTTGTTTGATGAACAAAAGAAGAAAGACCACTGGATTCAGAAGTTATCACTTGCTAAGACTTCGTGTCAAGTCAAAAGAAGACAAAAAAATTAAAATGGAGGGAGTAACATTTTCACATAGGGAAGGTCATTACTCAATTTTATGCTAGAAATATCAGTGTTACTCAATGCTATGCTAATAATTGCTATAGTTTTGTAAAATTAGGTATTCGGCCTAACTCACGCCCCAAAAGCTAGCTCAAAGAGAGAAGGATTGCCCAAGCCTTATAAGGAGTCCACCCATCTCATTAGCCATCAATGTGTGAGATTTTTGTATTCTTCAACACCCCACCTCACGCCTAGTGCTTAGCATATGGTGCGTGGACAATTTTTAGTTTTTGGGGGCCCAACATTGATGGTTAATGAGATGGGTGGACTCCTTATATGGCTTGGGAAATCCTTCTCCCTTTGAGCTAGCTTTTGGGGTGTGAGTTAGGCCCCAAGACCTAATTTTACATGGTATTAGAGTTTTTTTGTAGTACCAGGAGGACCATCAAGGACCTTAATGCGAGCTTTTGTTTCTTCACAGGTCTTCTTAATATACTCTACTCTGAGGCCAATGATACCACCAACCTTCTGAGAAGGAACTAACATTCTGAAGACATTTTCTCTTGGCCAACCAGGCCATCTTTTTTCCTCATCACCTCCTGAACCGTTTTCAACAACTTGTACTTCTTCTGGTTCCGATTTTATCCCATGTTCCTGAAGGGACTCAACTTGTGCCTCCTCTTGTTCCGGTTTTACTAGATGTTCCTGAAGAAATGCAACTTGTACCTCTTCTGGTTCAAATTTTATCTCTTCTAGGGGCAAGTTCTCATGTGGATTGTGCATTTTCTGGATATTTTACATGGTATCCACATTGTCCATTTCCTGGATATTCTCCTGGTCATGTGTACAGTGCAGCGGATGCACATACCATGGAGAATATCCAGGAAATCTACAATGCAGATACCATGGAAAATATCCAGGAATATGCACAATCCACATGAGAACTTGCCCCTAGAAGAGGTAAAATTTGAACCAGAAGAGGTACAAGTTGCATTTCTTCAGGAACATCCAGTAAAACCGGAACAAGAGGAGACACAAGTTGAGTCCCTTCGGGAACATGGGATAAAATCGGAACCAGAAGAGGTACAAGTTGTTGAAAAAGGTTCAGGAGGTGGTGAGGAAAAAAGATGGCCTGGTTGGCGAGGAGATAATGTGTTAAGAATGTTAGTTCCTCCTCAGAAGGTTGGTGGTATCATTGGCCGCAGAGGAGAGTATATTAAGAAGACCTGTGAAGAAACAAAAGCTCGCATTAAGGTCCTTGATGGTCCTCCTGGTACAAAGAGCTCTAATACCATGTAAAATTAGGTCTTGGGCCTAACTCACACCCCAAAAGCTAGCTCAAAGGGAGGAGGATTGTCCAAGCCTTATAAGGAGTTGACCCATCTCATTAAATATCAGTGTGAGACTTTTGTATTCTTCAACAAGTTTCACCTAGAGTAGGTGATCATTTACTCAATTCTATGTTGATCTTCCTTTCTCTCATTTTTCCTGTTTCGTTATAAAGGAATGGATAGGGCATTCCCTGCCTAATATAACAAGGTTTCTCTCTTTTCTAATCCATATACTGCTTTCTCATCCCTCATTCTCCAGAAGTCCACATCATCAACTGCACACAAATCTTTTTCCTGATGAAGGTATTTCATTCACAGAAGTGCATCAAGAAGATGCATAGTTACAGGAAATAACTGCAAAATAAAGAGTTGTTAGCCCCTTTAATAGTGTCATAAAACAAGGAAACTAACAAAGTCCAAAGACTGATCCTGCTACTTACAGTAGCTAACTTAGTCCATTAAAAAGGTTTTGTAAACAATTAGCTTTGAGAGAGTAGTTTGGAGTTGGGGTTCCGACAAAGCATCTCCTATTTCTCTCATTCTTTGTACACCAAAAGATGACTACAGCGATCATCAGCTGCACAATAATCTTATCCGCAGTAGTATCAATCTCCCAACTAATTTTATCTGTGTCTTGGTTTTGATACATCTGGAGAGATTATGGAGCATCTTTGATGTTTTCTGAAGAAATTATGATGTGATACCCTCCACTCTTTGTTTGTTTCCTATAAAGGTAACAGTGTATTCATTATCAACAAAATAGTGCTGGCAGGTATATTTACTAGTATAAAGGACCTTATTAGTGTTACAAGGATTCCGAAAAATTCAACTAAGGTTTCTGCCACGACTACATATTTTTCTTTACACCAAAAATGAAAAGTACCCTCCATTCAGTTTGTTATCAACTATGTGATTTTCTATGCTCATGCGTCGCTACAAGCTTCTGATTCATACCATATGATCTTTGCATGGATTTGCAGAGCTATTCGTCCGCTAAATTTTCATTTTGCTTGCCTGAGGATGATATATCTGTTCCCAAATGTCCATTTGTCTTCTGTTTATGCATCTAAGTTTCGGCAGTGTAATATGTAGCTTTGATCTCAGTTTTGATATTTTCATATATTCTTTGCTTATGGATGAACTCAATTGACTTTCAAACAGTGATCTTGTTAAGTGGGTGAATATGTTAGTCTGTATTATCTATTCTAAATATATCTACATGAAGTCAGATTCCTGGACTGGTAAATGTGGATTTTGCTGATGTACGTGCTATTATGGCAAATGCTGGTTCCTCGTTGATGGGAATAGGAACTGCTACTGGTAAGTCCAGGAAGCTATTTTATCAATTGTGGGTCATCACTTTTTGTTGGTATGGTTTAATTCATAATTTTGTGTAGATGTAAGGTGACTACGAATATGACATTGCCTTATGAGATACATACGGAACCTAACATCTGATATTATTACCTGTACTCCTAAAGTTAAAAGGGATTAAACATACAAAAGTGAATGTGTTGTAGTTGTTCTAAATCTAATCACCCATCTAAGAGTTTCCTGAAAATCGTTTCAACCAAGATAAAATATATTTTTCTGGTACAAACCTAACTTACCAAATTGACGACTGCAGCGCAAGCTTATGCTTGCCTAGTATGTTGTATACATTGTGAATGGAATGACACATCCATCTATTGCTCGATAAGAACATTATCATAAGATCACTTGTGCTCTCATTTGTTCTTTCTCTTTAAAATATATATTCATTTCCTTCCAATATTTGGACTAGCGGAGCCTCCCCAAATGAATAGCAATTCCAATTCTGGACCACTGAATCACATGTTTTGCTTACTTTTATCCTGATATTTTCTAATGGTTCCTTGAGTTAAGTGTCCTGAGATGTTACCGAGCTATTAAATTCCCTGAATAGCTTTAGCCGATGATGGAACCTGTAATCAGAAGTCATACTAGAGAAAAATGACATACTTAACAACTTAGAGGGTGCAACATTGGAAACATGAAATGAAATTGATCTAATTATTTCTTTTGTCTTCCCCTTTCAATATTAACAATATCTGTTTTTCCAGCTGCGATGACAAACCTTAGACACAATATTTTTCTAGTCAAAATCTTTTGTGAAGATAAATGTAGCATCTTTTTCACAGATGTTAAAACGTATTTTTTTCTGGGAGTTCTCGGTTATAAATAAAAAGAAAAGTATATATTCTGATGGACTAACCTAAGCTTACATACACTCTCATAACTTTCACACCCTATCATGCCACAATGTACATCTGACGTGTTTATATTGATTTCACTATATTGTAGCCTTTACTTCTTTCTGAATGTGAAGATATTCTTGCATGTTCCATACTAATTCTAATCCATATTAGATAGCAGCTAAGTTATGAGTTCTAGCAGGTTATATGGAACAATATTCAGATTGGGATACCAGATATATGTATGGCCACATATGGTCTTTCTCATCTCTCAAGAGCTGTATTTTCAGGGAAATTATTTCTGTTTGAGAATGTATTACAGGACATATCATATTGTTGGGTTGCTATTGCAGGGAAGACCAGAGCCAGAGATGCTGCATTGAATGCTGTTCAATCTCCTTTGCTGGACATCGGCATAGAGAGAGCTACTGGAATTGTGTGGAATATAACCGGTGGTAATGATTTAACATTATTTGAGGTATCAGCTCTGCTCACCCCCGACCTCCCTAGGTTTTTACTGTATTTAGTAAAGAAAATTTCTTATGTCAAACTTAGCATGTACAGATATTATGAGCCCTTTTCATTAATTTCCGAGAGTGATTGTTTCTGGAAATGGAAAAGAACAAAGAGAATCTTTAATCAATGATGCATCAGTGCAGTTTCTCTAGTAATTTTTATTGTCTATGCTTATGGTCTACCTGTCTGCCCTTTTTGCAACCTCTGTGATGACTGCTTTTCAATCGAAATATCATATAGGCACGTTTCCATCATTGCATCCCTTTAATGTTATACATAAGTGATGGTCAGATGAGTCATTTACTCACAATTATTGAATGCACCATTAGTGTTTTTGAGATTCACAGAAAGCTGTGCTTATTGAGATTAGGCTTTAATCAGATGCATACACAATATTTTATGCTCGTAGATGCATTGTGAATGATATTAATTCATGATTATCCAATTTTTGATGTCTTCTCTTACATTGCATGTTTATCTGGCACTTCTCTAGGTAAATGCTGCAGCAGAGGTTATATATGACCTTGTTGATCCAAGTGCCAACCTCATTTTTGGAGCTGTGATAGACCCATCATTAAGTGGACAGGTACATTATTGCTTTTGTTAAGATGATACTATGCTGAAATAACTATCAAAGATCTATATGTTTTATAATTACAATGGGCCTGGTTTGGACTCTCAGAAGCTTCTAATACTTGAAACAATGTAGAAGTAGGTCCAACCATAAAATCCGGACTGTGAGGTATAGCAGCGGTTGATTTCCTTTACTAAGAGAAAGAATTAGCAATCAATTGCTCTTTCATGACAAATCTGCTCTTTCATGACAAATCTAATTCTGAATTTACTTTCATTGTTCTTTGGAATTATTAAAAGGCATAAAATTTCAAGGAAAGAAACAAGAAAGTAAGAAAAGGCAATTGGTACAATAGAACAACTTGAAAGAATTTCTCAAGCAAAGTATGTACTTCAAAGAAACAGCTTGTCAGGTCAGAAGTCAAATATCGACCAAGTATAGGGGAGGCTTTCTTTGTAATTGTTCAAGCAAGTGTTTAGTTTGTGATAGAAACATATTTGCCTTGTTCTTAGAACAACAACATCTCCAGTGTAGTCCCATAGGTGGCGTCTAGTGAGGATAGAGTGTACCCAAACCTTACCCCTACCTTGTGGAGGTAGAGAAGTTCTTTCCGAAAGATCTTCACCTCAATAATGCATATCAAAACAGTGTGAAAAAGAAAAACACAAAAGTAGAGAGGACATAGCAAATAATAAGGAAAACATAAAATGGCATTCAGAAAACAAGGGACAGTAACAATAGCTAAATAAAGCGATAACAGAAGCACAAGAAACAACGGGTAGTAACAAAAATCGTAGGACAAGAAACTACGAGAATAATGCTACTACTATTGGTGTGAATGGAGAAACAGGTATTGCAAAATTAGTGCTCCAATGCTTGTCTATGTTAGTTCTATGACAAACACAAATATGTTCTGATAATGTTACGGCGTTTGGGAGGAATATCACTTGTCAGTATGCATTACTCATAATCTTTCTATTTACTAGTTTCAAGCTCTCTTTCTCCGAGCCCTTGACCAATATTCATCTTAGATCATGTTTACTCGCGTCATTATTCTCATGATGCAGGTCAGTATAACCCTAATTGCTACCGGTTTTAAGCGCCAAGAAGAAATTGATGGGAGGCCTCTCCAGGTATTCCTCTCCTCCACTTCTCTTTGTATGTTCACTCGTCGTGCAAATCCTGTTTAATGATAGGCATCCTGTATAATTTGTTTCATGATGTTACAGGGAAATCAACTAGCACAAGGAGATGCCAACCTTGGAATCAACCGACGCCCTTCATCCTTCCTGGAAGGTGGTTCAGTAGAGATCCCCGAGTTCCTCCGTAAGAAAGGGAGCTCTCGCTATCCTAGAGCTTAAGTCAGTCCTTGCTTTTCTTGTATGTATACTAGTCTTTCATCCTTTATATACTTGTCATTTGTTTCCTCATCTTCTAAAGTGTTATGTCTTCTATCTACAGGATCTTGGGTATGCTTCAAATAGTGACTCGTCTTTATCCGATGCCCATTCTTAGTAAATTCTTTCGCATTGGAACTTTTCACAGCAAGATATGGAAGGACGATAAGTCGATAGCCTTGACATACATGAAGTATAATGTTGACATATTTGTTGTGTCCGCGGAGTGTGTATGTGTGCATGGATGTTTTAGGATCAGTTTTCACCCGTATGGTTACATCAAATGCATCCTATCTCTGTTCTTGCTACTAGTGGTATTTTCTTCATGACATCAATCGAACATGAGAAAATTGAAAAATATTTCTTCCATATTTACTTTTATTTTCGGCTGTTCCAATAACTAGTGTTGATGATTAGATGATTTTTTTTGTGTGTGTGTGTGAAGAATTATAGTTTGCCTTATATATTTTGTTGCTTGTATTTTCCTTGTATATGGATGTATCAAGAAACTTAAAATTTTTTTAATTGAAAAAGTGTCAAAGTTTGAATGGAAATAAACGGAAAGCAACTGCTGTCAAATTGTAAAGGTTTATTAGCCAAATTTCTTTACCATATATCACAAGGAAAGTATAATGTGGTTGTGGATCAAATAATTAGAAATGTTGATAATGAGGTCGTGTGGGTGAAATTTTTTAGGTGGTTTTTCTTTGCTCCACCTAACTTGGTATGTGCTCTTTCCAATCTTGCGAGAACGTATGTAGATATGTAGATCACTCATATTGATAGCAGAAGCCCCTAGAGCAGGTTCATGCGCGCGAATCGAATGATATAAATGCACAAGAGTACTTCACCACACTATCATCTCCTTTTCATAGGTTTTATGGATCAATAAGTGTAAGATCTCCTTTTCATTAGAAAAAAAAAAAGAAAAAAAACATTATTGGAGTGAGTTATTTGACATTTATGTTGGTGGAAGATCACAAGTGTAAGAAATTAAAAATGTCAAAATAGGTTGTGACTTATAAAATATAGTAAGTGTAAAGAAATTAAAAAAATCAAAGTAGATTGTGACTTCTGAAATAGAAAAATAGACATTTGTAGATTGACTTGACAAATCCTTTCTTTGCTCAACCTAACTCGGCATGTGCTCCTTTCAACCTTGCGGGAACATATATTTGGACATATAAACCACTCGTATTGATACTAGAAGCTCCCAGAGCAGATTTAGGAAACTATGAATCCCACCTTCTGCCTGCGAATCGAATGACATAGATGCACAAGAGTACTTCGCACCAGTAGCACTTTCTTTTCATAGGTTTCTACGGATCAATATATATTGTTTCGCTTGAAAAAATA
>JAOTQJ010000002.1:20443850-20473877 GCA_025642045.1 Solanum sejunctum
ACAATATCATGAATTCCCTAAAAAGATCATAATAAGAAGTCTTAAGCTCTTGCACATTTTCATAATTGAATTGTTTACTAGCTCTATTTATTCTCTATTATTGAACTTACTTTTCCTATGTAGTCGCACAATAACAACATACCCAGTAGAATTTCATAAGTTGAGTTTGAAGAGGATATAATATACACAAATCTTATTGTTACCTCATAGAAGTAGAGAGGTTGTTTCCTGTGAATTTCTTATATAGTAATAAATTCTTTTTTTTTCTTTTGAATTCTCAAAATTAGGGAAGAAAAAATAAATCAAAGTCCAATAATTGCTTTTTCTCAGACCAATAATTGTTAGGTCTATGAGTAAACGTAGTGTCTATTCCCATCAAAACTAAAGTTGATTAATTCTTTGAATTAAAAAAACTATAAAAAAAAATTGTTACTTGTGAAAAGAAGTAATTGTCAGGCAAGAAATTAATAAAATTGTTTCTTATAAAGCATCACACAATAATATTTTAATATATATTTCATGGTTTTATTTCATATATTTTAATTTGATTTTAAACGAATTTTTAAAAAGTAGGAATAGCTTTGAATCTTGTAAATTAAAATAAAAGAATTATTTAATCTACCAAAATACCTTTTGAGGATTATGATTTTAAATCCATCAAATAATTAAGTTGTTTGGATTAAAACGTTACTAAATAAAGAAAATGATAATTTTTTAGTAGATTAAAATCAAAATAATGGGAGTAATATTATTAAACAATTAAAAATTTAGCTTGATAAAACTATCAAAGCATTGAAAAGTATTTTACTAATATAATTTCTTATCAATAAAGATTATGATTGAGTCACACGAAATCTTCTTTAAAGAAAAATTTCGAGTTAAGAAATATTTTGTCTTATCATTATTTTAAATTTATTAATAGTGTAAAACCAAGAAAATAGTTATAAAACTTCTAGATTTATGGATAATGATTTTGAAAAGACTTGAGTTTTAGTTTACAAAATTAACATAAAAAGTACATTGAACTTAACATAAATAATTAACTAAAAAAAAGTAAAAGAAAGCAATTGGAGAATCCAAAGCAAGTAAGATTTGTATATATTAAATATATCTCAATATTTTAGTCAAAATATTACAGGTTAAGCACGTTATAAAGACGTGCATTGTCCCCAGCCCAACATTGCACGAGAAAGTTTTAATATTTTTAAAAAAGAATTAGTTAACTATTTTTTAAAATTATATGACACAACAAATTAAGGTCTCAATATATTAGTGGTGAAATTAAAATTTTAATTAATAGGGTTGAGAATTTAAAAAATCAAGAAAATGAACCACTCAAGGAGGCTCAACATCTATTATATATATATAAATATAAAATAATTTTAATTATATATTAAATAGTATAATTTTCTGTCAAAAAAGATTAGAATGAAGTAGCTCTGCCACTGAGGTTCACTTATGATTTATGCTGATATAATCAAGTAGAGAAGTAGAGATATTATATATGTGCGAATGAATATGAATATATTCTGAAAATAGTATATGCATATAAATATATTTTTATAAAAGTATGAAATGTGAATGTAATGAATTCTCATATAATTGAAATCAAAATATCAATAAAGTTTTTAATTAAGTAAAACTTTGCTATTTTTCAATATTTGTATTTATGTGAATGTAATGAATTCTTGTATATTTGAAATCAAAATATTAATAAATTTCTTGATTAAGCAAAACTTCGCTATTTTTAAATATTTGTATTCATGTGAATATAATAAATTCTTATATATTTAAAATTAAAATATCAATAAATTTCTAATTAAGCAAACCGTCGCTATTTTTCAAAATTTGAATAGAAATAATCTTATATTTGCTTATATATATACACACACATAATCTTTTCAAAATTATATCCTTGCTATCCTAATTACCTTGTCTCTTTTTTCTAAATTTGTATCATATCATAACATTAATTTATTTTCTATAAACTTTCATAATTTATACTATAAATATTGTTCTTGCTATATAAAATTAAATTTTGAATGACTTTATTAGAAATTTTACATTAGAAAAAATATAATGCGGGACCCATTCACTCCCATGGAGTGGAGCCCACATGTCTCTATACAATCCAAGAAAGGACCATTGATGTTAGAAAATATACAGAGAAATGAGAAGAAAATGAAACAACTCTCTCTCTCTCCCAAGCATTTTTTCAGAGTATAGTTTGTGAAAATACAGAGATTTAGATCTCTGTTTACATCATTTTTTTGAAGGTAAATATGCCTTATTTTGTTGATTTTCTTGATTTGCTGTTGTGTTGTGCTTTGAAGTTTTGCTCATTATTGATGGTCACTATGTGTTGAATCTTAATGGTGTTTTTCTTAGCTTCATTGCAATGACTTTTAACCTACTCAATCTCTTCTTGTTTGTATTTTGCTGAGTTTTTTTTTTGTGTGTTTATACTAAAAAGTGCGACTTTTTAGGGAGTTGAGAAAAATGATGGAGGAATTTGAAAACCCCCACTTCAAATCTCTTGTTTTAGCTTTAAAGTTATAATGTTTATTATTTTTGGGTAATGGGGTTGTTTTGATTGAAATGGAGAAATTTGAAAAAGTATCCTACTACAAATCTCTTGTTTTTCCTTTAAAGTTGTAATCTTTGATGTTTTTGAGTAATGGGGTTTTCCTTTAAAGTTGTAATCTTTAATGTTTTTGAGTAATGGGGTTTTCATTTAAAGTTGTAATCTTTGATGTTTTGGAGTAATGGGGTTGTTTTAATAGAAATGGATCTATGTTTGAACTAAGTGTATCTTCATAGTTGGGTTTAAGGTATGAGGTTCAAAAAGTTGATTGTTTGGTCATAAACTAGGTGGATTCATATATTTTAGGGTTGTGTGATTTTTGTGGGATACTTCTTATAGGAAGTCAAGTAATATATAAAATAACAATATATCCAGTAAAATCTCACGCTAATGAGGGCAAGATTCTACATAGATGTTAATCCTAACTCGTAGAGGTGGAGAAGCTGAAAGACCTTGGCTCAAGTGATTCATACAATGTTGGATCTTAGACTATAGTGAATGTTTTATTGAGGTCATCACATTACGATTCTTTACAAATTTTATTGGAAAATTTCACCCAACTTGAGTTTTTGAGCTTTTCAATTGCATTCTCTTGTTCATGAAATGTTTTTTATAACCTTGGTGTCTGGGCCAGCTTGGGTGCACCTTGGCTAATTCCATGGGATACCTGCCGTCTCATACCAACAATAGGTATTAGGTAACTATGTCCACCATGGCTAAGACAAATGGGAAGAAATCACCTGGTGCTTTTTTCTCTAGTGGGATTTGAGCTTGAAACGTCATGGTTCTGTTTCATTGGAATGCTTGTGCTTTCATCTCTTTATTCTTGTGTTGTTGGTAGCCAAAGAAGTAGTAATTGCCTCATATATATTTATTGTGGTGTAGTATATGTCTGAGTTTGATTATTCGGACGATAGCATTGTGTTGCTTTGATTTTCTGACATGTAATTCTATACAGGGGCAAGGATGGATTTCAAAATGACTGAATCAGACCAGACTCAATAGAGCTCGAAATTTTTGGTCGGTGAGGCATGCTGCTCCAGGCATAGACAGCAATGTGTTTGGCTTTTATGAGTAAGACATTTACCTTTGAAGTGCTGAGTACTTGCTGATCAAGTCTATTTACTGCCGAGGAGTTGCTGTGATGGGTTCATTTCGTGGTAATTGTGAAATTGTTGAGGTGAAGGATGAGGTTGAATTGTTCCAGCATTCGAGAAAGTTTAATCAAGTACTTGAACCGGACAGAAAGCAGCAGAAGCCTCCATTGGTTAGAAAAGGAGCCGGTAAATACTTAGGAGATGACATCAATCAGCTTTTCGAATCAATCAATGTAAGAACATCAAAGAGTCTGGATTTAACAGATCATGTTAGAAGAGATGCCTCAAAAAGGCCAATGAGGGGGAGTGGATCGAACTCTCCGGTAACAGGGTTTTCTGATCCAGTTTCTATAAAGCAGGCATTTCGGGGTCTATGCATATCTCAGGCAGCTGAAATGGCTGCAATGAAGCGATTATCAAGGCCACCTGGTTCTCCTAGTGTTTTAGAACCTGGAAGAATTACATGTTCCTCCCGATTTGCAGGTCCTAGTGAATCTGGATTTGTTCGATCAGAAACACTATTACAAGATGAAAACATTTCAGGAGGTCTCCACAAGCTGTCCCATAACCCCCGTGAACGGTATGTTAAGTCAGCAAACCATAGTCCCCGTTCTTCACCAAGATTTGCCATTAAGCCATTTAGCATGAGTCAGAGCGGGAGAATAGTGCCAGCAGAGAGCACGTCCAGCTCTATGCCTCATAACATCCAAGAGTCCAGGTTAAAGTCACCAGGTCAAAGTGCCCTTTCTTCTCCACGATATGCCAATAAACCGAGTATTAAGAGTACAGAAACCATATCTAGGCAATCTGAGAGAATTTTGCCAGAAGAAAATGTACTAGGCTCTAGCAAAAAGGATTTTCCACAGCCTCCAGAAGCCAAGATGAGGTCAACCAGCAAAAGTGCTCTCTCTTCACCTCGTATTGGTGATAAACCAGTAATTAAGGAAGAACAATCAATTGTTGTAGCGCAAAGTGAGAGGACAGGAGGCGCAGAAAGCATTTCTGGTTTTTTCAACATGATACCTGATTACCAAGAGCCCATGAAGTCCTCACACCAAGGTGCTGTTTCTTCTCCTAGGTGGGCAGCTGCACAGGAAAAAAAGAATGCACAAGCATCAAATGATCGTGCTATCAGACCACTAGGAACTGCATCAACTAAGGAAAAAAGCCAAACTGCAGTTCCGTCCTCATCTTCATGTGAGTCTAGTAATGTCGTATTGGTGTCTGGACGAAAAAGATCGTTAGATAGTCAGAAGAGAAATGTGGTTGTGTCATTTAGAGTAGCAAACAAAGCAGCTCTAAAGCTGAGAAGGAAAGGCAGGTTGCAGATAGTGCCTTCGTCGAGTATTGTAAGAGGCAACAAGGAGGCCAAATCGAGAAAGAGCAACAGTTGTGCCAATAAGCCTCCAGTCAAAAACAAATATCTTGTCAAGAAGAAATTGAAAGAGGAGGCAGCACTGGCAGCTGGTACTTTTAATCTATGCTATGAAATAAATGGTCCCATAGAATCACCTAGTCAACTTATCTGCCAGAGATGTCAGTGCACTCTCGAGGGTGTGGGGAAGGAATCTAGTGAGGAACCTGCAAAGCAAATCATGAACGTTGGAGCCAGTGAAAATAGCATTGGCTGTGCTTCTAATGGTTATAGCAATAGTGGTCCACCTGTCTTGAAATTCAACAAGACATCTAAATCCAGGGAGCAAGGGGAATTCTCTCAGAGCTCAAAGAGTAGTATTGGCGATTATAGTACTAGCACAACCATCAGTGAAGAGAGCAACCTAAGCGGCTCTTTTTCGGGGAACAGGCCACACATGTCTAAAGATGGCAGGTGGGAGGCTATCAATCAAGTGAGGAAACACTATGGATTCTTAGGATTAAATCACTTCAATTTATTGAAGAAGCTTGGTTGCGGGGACATTGGCACGGTGTATCTTGCTGAGCTGCTAGAAACTAATTGCTTATTTGCAATAAAAGTCATGGATAACGAATATCTGGCAAGAAGGAAAAAGTTGCCGAGGGCCCAAACTGAAAGAGAGATTCTGAGGATCCTGGATCATCCTTTTCTGCCTACACTCTATGCACAGTTCACTTCAGATAATTTATCATGTTTAGTTATGGAGTTCTGTTCAGGTGGTGATTTACATGTCCTCCGTCAGAAACAGCCAGGTCGATATTTTTCTGAGCCGGCAGCAAGGTATGATGTTTTCCAGTGCAGTAGATCTTACTCAACAGTAATAATTTTGGCCGATGATGCTTTACTGGGAACTACTTGTATAATAATGAAGCTTCCCTTGGAAATGATATAAGTTCACCATAAGCTATCATTTAAAGATCGTCTTTTTTTTTTGTCCTGCAAATATATGTGAATGTTTTTTGGCTCGGTTTATTATAGGGCTTAACTTGCATTTTCTAGTCACTTTATTGACTTGAACAACTAATAGCTAGAGAATGCATGACCATAGGAGTCTGCATTTTAACCTATCTATATATTGTTGCCTAGCGATGAACAAAGTCTTAATATGCATGCATTTTCCGATTAAGTGTATTCTCTTTCCTCACCAATCAAATCCCTTTTTCCAGAGAAAAACAGAACTTGATAAAATTACATTGTGTAGAATGTTGCTTTTAAGTTTGAAAGACCGAATGGATCTTATTTGGTTGCTCTCATTCATAGTTCTCTTGGTTTAATCTTATTTTTGTGTTAATTCAGTGTCAAAATCTGTATTATGCAGAAATTTTGTCGATGGTTTTGGTAAAGACATGGTAATTTGATATGGAAAGGGAGAACTTTTCGTTGCTGTGTTAAAATGTTGTCTTGCTTTGATAGCTGTGTCTTTATAAACTGTTGGAATAATTAAAGATTTTGTCTTGCGTCGATAGCTGCATTTTAAACACTGGAAAAGTTGAACTAGCTCTGTCACCTTCAGCATAAAAAAATGCTTCTATTATCATAAGACAGTTATATTAGACATGTTTTACTGACGTTAGGTTCTCTATTATCTGAGATATCAATTATCTTCTCCGGTTAACATATTCTACTCGTTGAATTGCTTTGAAATATATCTGTTGACTTGTTGGTAAATCAACATCATGAAAGACTTTCTTACCGAACAGATTACTCCCTCTCTCCTCCTCACAAGTTATTATCATGACCTAGTGGTTGTGCTTTTCCTAACTTGGCAGGTCATCACGGTTCCACCCGAGTTTTTATGGACATTATGCGTCTTATATTTAAGCTTAGATGAGTTAGTAGTTATCTTAAGCATGCCGAGAATGTGAAAAAGCAACACCAGCAATGTTTTAATGGAAGCTAGCAACTGTTTTTTCCACAATATTCAAATCTGGATGTATTATACATCATGTTATTAATCTTTTAGCCTCCACATCCGTGAAATCTCGCTTAACTCATTGTTATTGCAGGTTTTATGTAGCTGAGGTCCTCCTTGCTCTGGAGTATTTGCATATGCTAGGAGTTGTATACCGTGATCTGAAACCAGAAAACATTTTGGTCCGCGAAGATGGTCACATCATGCTTACTGATTTTGATCTCTCACTCAGATGTTCTGTTAATCCCACTCTTCTACAGTCATCCTCATTGGGAGTAGAAGCTCCACGGATCTCTGGTCCATGCGCAGGATCTAACTGCATTGATCCATTTTGTGCTGGACCGTCATGTCAAGTTTCTTGCTTTAGCCCCAGAGTTATACCTGGCACGGCCAGAGCAAGAAGGCTAAAAGCTGATGCTGCTGCATCTCTTAACAGATCATTGCCTCAGCTTGTGGTAGAGCCAACGGAAGCTCGGTCCAACTCATTTGTCGGTACACATGAATACTTGGCCCCTGAGATCATCAAAGGTGAGGGCCACGGGAGCGCTGTTGATTGGTGGACACTAGGCGTTTTCCTTTACGAGCTTCTATATGGGAAGACACCCTTTAAAGGTGCTGGAAATGAAGAAACTTTAGCCAATGTCGTCATGCAGAACCTCAGATTTCCTGACAGCCAGATCGTTAGTTTCCAGGCGAGGGATCTCATCAGAGGGCTTTTAGTAAAGGACCCCGAGAATCGATTGGGAACAGAAACAGGTGCTGCTGAGATCAAGAGACACCCTTTCTTTGATGGCCTGAATTGGGCACTGATACGCTGCGCCGTTCCACCTCAAGTACCTGGAGTAACAAAAGTAGCACTTGAGGAAAAGAGCAACAAGTTTTTGGAGTGTGGTTCAACAGGGGAGCATCTGGAATTTGTGCTGTTCTAGCAAAACTTGTTGATACTGATGTCTAAATTATTAATGAAAGGTAAGGAGATCTCATTTATATCACCAAAAAATTTTGCTCAGTGAGAAGCATGATGGATGCTGTAGTTATACTTTGATTATGCCATATTATATTTGGATTTCCTTGGTTGATGTACTTGGAAAAAGTGTAAGAGCCACAGCTAGAAGGCTGAGCAATAAGGGTTTGATCGACTGCACACGTCTACTACAATAAGGGACCAGGTTTCTTATCACAAAACTAAGAAAAATAAAAAGTAAATAACTTAGATTTTTAACGAAAAACAACCATGATTTGCTATTCAAGATTTAAGCACAGTTTCACTATCTTCAAGGAACAATAAAGATTATAACCTCTTGCGATCTAAAGACTAAACTCTTAATCATTTTCCCCTTGCAAAGATAATGAAAATCCTCTTCAACTAAGCAACAACACTGTTGTCGACTAAATTAATCTATTCAGATTATTCTACGCTTCAAAACTCTATCCTAGCTAACTAGCTATGGATTAAGCACACTTCAAAAGAAATGCAACATAAGGAAACTAGGTTTCTTTATAGACCAGGACCAGGATGTGATTTACATTCGAGAACACTAAAAAATACACTACTAACAACAAAATAAAGTTCTTGAAAACTTAAGAGCCATTGTTGTTCTTCAATTGTATTTCTCGAAGGATAATTTGCACTTTTTTGATTTGGAAGATTATCTCTCAAATCGTCAGTTTTGCAATATATATTCACTATTAATATTTGGCAACTACTTTTATTTGGAGCTATTCTATTGGCCAATGGGCCTGCTACACTCAAGCACGTATAGGAGTTTGTTATTAGTAGTGTACCATACCAAATGTCACTTTCAGTTATACAAACCAAGTATACCAGCCAATTCTTAGAACGGATTTAGGTCCCATTTCAAAGTTCGTCAAATCATCAAAACTTCATGTTAATAGGGATTATTTGGTAGTCAAATAAGAAACAAGTTATTCATGTATTACTTTTCTTATAACTTATACGATATTTGGTAGGTAAATTAAAAATAAGTAATTGTATGTATAATCAATACGACATTATTATAAGTTGTGAGAGAACTTATGTATATTATTTTACGTAGAATTAAAGGTGGAATAATTAATAAATTTCCGTGATTTGACTGGTATACGTTAAAAAATATAGGCATACATAACATGGAAGTAAAAACATTGCCAAGATATCTTTTGTTTGTTTGATATATAATTAAATTAATAGAGGTAAAAATGGAAGGAATACGTTTGGAATTGATGGGTGGATTCTGGCTAGTTTTTTTTTTCCTTGAACCATTTTTATTTTTGGATGTTGAAAATTGCAAAAAGTTTATTGAAAAAAGGAAACTTGTGTTAGCAGTAAACCTTAAACAAAAAGAATCATAATTAGAAACAGAAAAGGACAACTAATAACTATAAACAATTCGAATAAAGGAAAACATAAAGTAATCATCAGTAAACACTATATAAAGGATGCAGAATAACAAATCAGAAGAAAAAACTTGTATTTTTTCCAAATTAATCAAATATAATGAAGCTGGTTGGTGAACAATTAATCCCAAATCAACCAGGCACAGCCACAATAATCCCTCAAAAACCAGACGATTTATGGATTTTGTTCAATCTCATTGCCAATGGCGACGTTATTTCTGCTAGCACAACTCGCAAAATCCCATTTTCTTCAGATTTAATAAACAAGAAGGGCAATTCTAGAGTTAATCTCAAAATCGAAATCAAAGTTGCACATGTTGATTATGACAAAGATAGCTCAATTATTCGTCTCGGTGGAAAGACGATTACGGCGAATGAATTTGTGAAACCCGGAATTTTTCATACTCTGGAGTTGGAAATAAAAAAGGAATTTAATTTGAAGAAGAAGCTTTGGGACGAAAAAGCAATTAAGGTTCTGAAAGACGGATCAGCTCAAAATAGTAAGTATGATATAGGGATAATTTTGATGAAGGATAGATCCGCTGAGATTTTATTGATCAATAAAAATGCATCAAATACTACTACGCATTGTGCAACTATACGAAGCGAAAAAACCATTCGAATTTTGAGAAATTTTTCGATAATTCATTTCTTGCATTTAGGAAAAATATAGATATGGATGTCATACCTTACGCGATAATAGCAAGCAACGATTCTATCAAAGATGATTTTAGAGCTTACATATTGCTTGAGGCTCAAAGATGGAAGATAAAATCCATTGAGAGCAACAAATCGCGTATTCTCACGGTGAACAAGGGCAATGTGAAGGATATATTGAGCGACAAAGTGGTGATGAACGTGATGAAGAGCACGGCGAAGAGTGAAATTAACAGCAAGGTGTTCGAAGAATTCATGAATATGACCCTAACTAAATGTGATAGGATATGTTATGGTATTAAAAGTGTTGAATATGCCCATGAATTGCTGGCAATTGAGACACTTTTAATCACCGAAGAAATACTGGAAAACAGTAATATCAAGCTGAGGAAGAAGTACTCAGCATTAAAGAAATCGGTGCAGGAAGCTGGTGGAAAAGTCGTACAATTTAACGAAGTTGAAGGGCATAGACTTGCTCAGATAACTGGAATCGCTGCAATTTTGAGGTTTCCTATACCTAATATTGATGATTTGGTTTTGTAATTTTTTTTTCTAGTTCTTTTAGATTAAGAGAAATTAATATTAATTACGTTATTTTTCAAATGCTTTTACTTGCATGCTTTTAGCTGTAACAAATTATGAGTTCAACTAAATTCAATATCTTTAACACAAAATTATAAAATTTCAGTACATTATCGATTAAGTTACATATTCGATCAGTCCATCAAAATAACAGTGAATTTTCACCAAAATGCTGTTATCAACTCAAAACAATAATAAACACACCATACATCCAGTGCAAATTTGTATAGGTGATAGTGATCAATGCCAAAAAAGAACAATGAACAGCAACACAACCAAGGAAAAAATTGAGGCCACTTGATGACTCGTTTTCCCCATGTGGTCCGATCAATGTTGCTAACTTGAGTCCCCGAGTCAGTCATTCCCGGTCGAGAGCTTCAATGAGAAGTCGGACGAGGGGTTACCACCGCCACCGGGCATCCAAATGGACAGGCTGGTGGCAGCATTGTCACCTTCTTGAAGTTGTACACGCCAGTCAATGCTTAGAACGGGATTAGGTCCCATTTTAGAGTTTGTCAAATCATCAAAACTTCATATTAACAAGGGTCATTTGGTAGTCAGATGAAAAATAAGTGACTCGTGTATTAATTTCCTTATGACTTATACGACATTCGATAGGTGATTTAAAAATAAGCTAATTGTGTGTATACTTGATACGATATTATGTATAAGTTGTGAGAAAACTTACATATATTATTTTATGTAGAATAAAAGATAAAATAATTAATAAATTTTCATATAATTATTTATATAAAATAATACATAAATCTATTCAGAATTAACTTTTATATTATTAATATTTGTATAACTCTAATCAGACAATCGTAAATGCACTGCTACTTTGGAATGTTAGTTGAGTGTTTTGACTGGTACGTTAAAAAATAAAAACATTGCAAGATATTCTTTTGTTTGTTTGATATATAATCAAAATTAATAGAAGTAAAAATGGAAGGAATGCTTTTGGAATTGATGCGGTGAATTCTGGCTAGTTTGTTTTTTTTTTGTGTGAAAAATTACTCCCAAATCAAACCGGCAAAGCCACAATAATCCCTGTTGTTTCTGCTATCTCAACTCGCAAAATCCAATTTTCTTCAGATTTAACAAAGACGATTACGGCGGATGAATATGTGAAACGGATAATTTTGATGAAGGATAGATCAGCTGAGATTTTATTGATTGATAAAAATGTACCAAATACTACTCCGTATTATGCAACTATACGAATTGATTAAACCCTGAAAAACAATTCAAATTTTGAGAAATTTTTCGATAATTTATTCTTTGCATTTAGGAAACATATAGATATGGATGTCATATCTTACGTGGTGATGACAATCAATGATTCTATCAAAGATGATTCTAGACAATTGAGACACTTTCAATTAGCAAAAAGATAATGGAAAATAGCGATATCAAGGTGAGGAAGAAGTATTAGAAATCAGCGCAAGAAGCTGGTGGGGAAGTTGTATAAGTACATAGATTTAGTCAGATGACTGGAATTGCTGCAATTTTGAGATTTCCTATAGCTAATATGACTTGACTTTGTAAATTTTTTTAAACTTTGTAACTAATATGTTTTTTCCTCTCTCAACCTCTTTATAATTATATGAGATTTTGAAGTGTCTCAATACGTAGCTAACAAATTACGAGTTTAACTAAATTCAATATCTTTAACACAAAATTATAAATTTTTTGTGAACTTACCGAAATTTCACTAAACATTATCGGATAAGTTACATATTTGATCAGTCGATCAAAATAATAGTCAAGTTCACCAAAATGCACAACTTTGGTATCAACTCAAAACAACCATTAACACACCATACATCAAGTGCAAATTTGTACAGGTGATAGAGATCAATGCCACAAAAGAACAATGAACAACAACACAACCAAGGAAAAAAAAGCAACAGAAGTCCAAAAACATCCATGCCATGAAAAATCAAACAAGAACACTTGCAAGAATCAAGTGCTTATATAGCTGGCCTCCGACGTGCTACCTCGTGCCAATTGATGCAACACACTAGTCGGAGATGAGTTAGTGGTCGATGACCTTAAGGCCTCGGCAAGTGGCCCACCCATCGAGGCCACTTGATGACTCGTTCCCCATGTGGTCCGATCAATGTTGCTAACTTGAGTCCCTGAGTCATAGTCATTCCCGGTCGAGAGCTTTAATGAGAAATCGGACGAGGGGTTACTACCGCCACCGGGCATCGAAATGGACAGGCTGGTGGCAGCATTGTCACCATCTTGAAGTTGTTGTCTAGGCCAATCATCAAAGAAATGGCGAAGAATTTGGCCACCAGATACATCTTTTCGGGCTTCTAATGGTGGACCCTTTTTGGTGGACTCAGATGACCTACAAATCAACATCATGACAGCCCAACCCAAATCAAGCAGGGGACTAATTGAAGAACAAGCTGTAAAAAATCATCAAAAGTACACAAAACAACAAAAGTAGGAATTTTCACACTACACAACAATCCAACAGACCTCAACAATAAAAAGTTAAACTTGGGTGTAAATACATAATATACATGACAACGATAACAACATATCTGGTGGAATCCCACAAGTGGAGTCTGGGAAGGATAAACATGTACACAAACCTTACCACTACCTCACAAGTATCAGTCCACAAAAAAGCAGAAGAGTGGGGTTTAGGAAAGAGACTTTACCACTACCTCATAGAGATAGCTGGGTTATTTTTCAGAAAACTCTCGTCTCAAAAATATCAAGCCCCAAAAACAGAACATACTACATATGAGGAAAAAATGACTAAAGTGGAAAGCAAATAATAATATATAAATACAATATACATAAATTATACATAAAACATACATTCATCATCCGACTATTCAAAGTTCATTATCACCTGACTACAACAGTTAAGCTACAAGAAAGAGGGACCTTGTCAGAGCAAAACCCCAAAAAATTAAAGATAGAATTGCTAGAAAGAAAATGAAAGTGGGCCTAGAATATCTTCAATAGATTCTAAAGATCCAAGAAAATTTAACAAAGTGGACCATGCTCAAACTACAAGTCAAAAAGAGAAAAAGAAAAGATAGGATAAAGGAATTTGGAGAAAATGGAACACTTTGATCAGGGCTTAATTTACATTTTCTCCCTATTGGGGGACAAGTATAAATTTAACAGTTACAAACAAAAATGTCTCTTTGTAGGAGGTAGTGGAAAAAAGAGAATAATGGAGGATATTTGTTTGGTCCATTCAAGAAATAAAAAGTAAAAGTTCAATGCTTTAATGCATAATTGAGAAAGAAAAAAAAAAACAGTGAAAAAAAGCTGTATCTGCACAAAGTAACACTTTTTTATGTGTGAAATGAGTTGTAGTACTAAGTAATATTTATAGAAAAAATAATGATTTCAGAGTGCATATTCAATAGATTGAATAAAGTGGAGAACAGATATATTAAGGCAGCCCCCTCCAAGCCTTTTTTTTTCTCCAAAGAATGAACAAAAATAAAAAGCCCTAAAATTAAAGATATAATGAACAATATAGTAAGGTAGGATAATTTAACTTTTAATAGAGGAATTAGTATTGAGACGAAAGTTCTCAGGAAACAATCTCTCTTACCTCTGTGAGACAGTAGTAAAGTCTGCATATATTTTACCTTCTCAAACTTCACTTGTGGGATTCCGCTAGGTATGTTGTTGTTATGGAGGAAGTAGTAATTCATTTCAATTTTAAATTGTAGTGTCTAAACCAGCTTCACCACCTCGACTAATTTGATGGTACCTCTTATCTCTCATTGGGATAAACACATCAACAGGACATATAACACAATTCACTAAGATGAAAAACAAACCACTTAGTGTTTTTGCCTACATTGCTCGGACTCTTTAAAAATGATGTCACACACATGTCAAATCCTCTAAAAATACACTTCTTTTGGGATATCCAACACGCACCCATCAATGCTAAAACCCCATGATGCTAAATTCATTCCATTGACCACAACGCGAAACTCGAGTGCGACGTAGTAACTATCTTTTATATCACATGTTTCACACACTAGTTAACATAACAACAACATACTCAGTGGAATCCCACAAATAAGGTCTAGAGAGGGTTAATGTACGCAAACCTTATCAATACCTCATAGAGATAGAGAGATTGTTTCCAGAAGACCCTCGTCTGAATACTAGCTAACACAAAACATACAAAATCCAAATCTTTAAGAAAAAAGAGATATACCTTTGATCGAGATGAAAAGGTGCATTAGTGGAAGGTGAATGTTCAGATAGAGAAAAATGAGGAGCAGCACCAGCAGCAGCAGAATGTCCAGCCATTTTTCCAAAGGCTTGATGATGAGAAAGAGTGATATTGTTGTCTTTGTTTCTACTGCCATTGTTGGCAGGTGTGGGAATTTCCACAGGCTTTCTTGAACGGCTGCGGCCACGATGAACATGGCGCTCACAGTATTTCTGACCAGCCACTACATCCCTTGAGCACCTCCATTTCTTCCCATCAGTCCTCCTACACCTTCCTGGTTCTGGATCCATGGCTGCTCTACCCCAGTACCCAGACTGCATCACTTCAAAAACATTTAAATAACATTCTTAATCTTGGAGGTCAAGCATAAAAAAATAAACAAAAATATTTAACTTATATACACTAACAATTTTTTTGTACTATTTGGTATCTATAATTCACTAAGGCAATTATTCCACATTCGGGCTGTGTAAAGCAACCAAAGGAGATTTGAATCCATGACTCCAATTAAGGCAAAGGAATCTTATCCATCCAACTAAAACTCTATGTATCTCGGATTTTTCAAAAATTTTACGTGATTCTTTTGATGAATCCTCCAAAGTAACACATTTTTTGAGGGTTCAAGTAACATGGTCATAATCCTTTGTGATATTTTAAGATGTTGTAGCAAATATATACTCTAACATTCTTTATTTATAAAAATATTTTATTCTTCAATGTATAAGATATTTGAGCGTCTTCTGAAAACAGTCTCTCTAACTTTATGAGGTAAGGATAAGGTCTGCATATATTTTAACATTTCATACCCCACTTGTGAAATTTCACTAGGTATATTGTTGTTGTATTCTTCAATGTATACAAGTTAAGCTCTTAACTAAAACATCATTTATAGTTCAACAATGAATGCCATTTAACATAATTTCTTTCTTACAACAACCAAAAAAAAGGCATAAATATTCTTGGAACAGTAAAAGTACACAAATTAGTTGAGGACTTATTAACCACACAAAAACAATAACAAGTCATTTGGTTTTGTTTTTCCCTTGAAGAAAAAATAAATTGGTACAAAAAATGTTAAGGAAATATAATTTATACACTACTATGATTGGGACTAGGTAATTATTTCCTTACATGGTTATGGGAAATTGAATCTGAGCTGGCTTTGTGTCTTTCACAAATATAGAAAAGGACAGAGAAAAATTACTGATCAAGAACAAAAACTTAATGATTCAATTTTTCATATTCGATATAACTGTAAGACCAAGAAAGCAACAAAATAGTGAAGTTATTTCCTGTAGACCCTAATGTCATGACAAGTGCCGCACGAGAGACTTAGTAAAAGTCTCAAGTCTATAACACTAAGCTCAAAAGTGAAAGTCACTCACAAAAGAGTCAATATATACCCAATGTAATCCCACAAGTCTCCCGGAGGATAAAAGGTATCCAAACCTTATTCCCATCCACTAGAGTGATGTTAAATAGTGAAGTTATTTGAGAAATAGTCAACATATGCCAGATGTAATCCCACAAGTCAGGTCTCAAGAGGGTCAAAGGCATCCACACATTAACCTACCACTAGAATATAGAGGTTGTTTCCTATATACCTAGAAAGTGAAGTTACTCCAAAAAAAGTCAACATATACATACATAAAAAATGAAGAGCTACAAAGAAAAGATTCCAATTTAAGCACAATAAAAACTGAAAACAAAAAGACTTACAAGCTTGTTGATAGTGAGGATACTGTTGAAAGGGATGAGAAAAGTAATATGTATGAGGAGGAGGAGAAGAAGTGATAATGCTTTTCTTAACAAGATGAAGTAGTTCAGAAGGAACAGGGGCACCAGCTATAAAATGCCTAAAGATCAAACTCTGTAGTTCAAGTTCTTGCCACTGGTCCAAGCTGAAGTAACCACCACTGCCCATCCCTGAAAAAACAACAAGTTCAACAACCATAACTTTGAAGCAAGAAAAAGCAAAGAAACTTGAAAGGGGTATCTAAATCTGTGCTTACTTGAAAATTTGGTGGTGGCAGTGGTTGTTGAATCTGACATTAATTTGGTACTAGTTGTTGGTTCAGATACAAACAATGGAAGGGCAGGAGAATCAGTAGGAACTGAAGAAGAAACAGAGTGGAAGTCAAGAACAAGTCTTGGCAACTTTGTTGGTGATTCTTGATTTTCTGACTCATGTTCATTTCTCCATTGCTTCAGATTGAAGTCCATGTAGAGACAGACAGACAGACAGAAAGAGAGAAAAGAGAAAGAAATATCGATGGAAATTTTACTTTGTTAGGAAGATGATTTAGAAAGAATATTAATGTGAGGGGGAAATAAAGTTAAGTTGGGAAAAAGTTAATTTTTGCAGGGAGTTGTGTGGACCCTTTTTTATATCTCTTTTTGCAGTGTTGAGTGCTGGGAAACCTGCAAAGTAAAGTCTCTTATTTTCTGTCCTATCACCCCTTTATTTTACCACCAACAAGCCAAATGGTAAATATTTCATTCATCTTTCATCAATCAAAAAGTACTTTGAATTTTCAATTTCAAGTGTTAATGATACAAATGGGGTACGCAGTATACGTGAACCTTATTACTATGTAAAGAATTTATTAATGATATATAATATATTATTTATCTTAAGTCTTATATTTCAGTTGACATTTAATTATAGATTTTACAAGAGATAAGTATTTAAAATACTTTTGAAGTTGACATGAACTATTAATTTCATTCCTAAATTATTGATAGGCTTAAAAATACTTCTCAACTTGAAGAACTAAGTTTAAATAAACATGTTCTGTTTTACACATAAAATGTGTCATTCATGCACTATATGTGGATTAAAAATACCCCACAACTTGATGAACTAAGTTTAAATACATCCATTAACTTAGCGAACTAAATTTAAATACATCCCTCACATTATTTGAATATAAATTTTTTAAGAATTAAATTTGCATTTAACAATACTAATGATGTTAAAGAAATCTTTTTCCTCTTTTGTGAATTCAGAAAATACTACTACTCAGTACTCTACTTAGATAAATGATACTCTAGTACTTTTCTTTTGCTTAAAAATAGAGTTTGGATCAACGGCCGAGCCTCAATTTTACTTAAGTGAATTCAAAATTTTAAAAATGAATACACAAACTAATTGAAGGATGTTCAATCTCTACCGTATATAGATTGAATTTTTTTAATAATATATAAAAAATATTCTCTTTCTTCCATTATATGTGGCACGATTTTTATTTTAGTCGGTTCAAAAAGAATTTTATTTTTTTTTAATTGAAAACAATTTAACTTTAATATTCATCATTTATCCTTAATAAAATAAATCTCAGTTATACAAATATATGAGAATTATTTTAAACCACAAATATCAAAAGTCTTCAATTGTGTCAAGTCAAAAGGTATTGCATAAAATCAAATATTGAAAGAATAATTTTTTATCGAAAAAAATTCAAATGACCCCTATACATAAAGTGACTCTGCCCCTATTTGGACTTAAATGATGAATGAAAAATACTATTTTTACATTTCAATAACAGGAGGTTACAGGTTCAATCATTGAAAATAATTTCTAACAAAAATACAAGATAAGATTATGTACAATAAATTTTTATAATTTGATTCTTCTCTCAACCTATATATAGCAACAGTTTTAATGCATTGTACTTGTCCTAATAAGAGTAACATCTATTCACTATAATTTCACCAATAATTTTCTTTTTAAATTAAGCAGAAAAAAAATGTTGTTTACGGTGATCAGTTAGCCAGTAAGCACTTGAGGAAAAGTAAAAGAAAGCTTTTAGGTAAGGTTTTAAGCACTTGAAATAAAAAGACAGTCAGAGACAAGACAGTTGAGAGAAGAGGACAGACAAATAAAAATAAAAAATGTATAGGTTGTAAGGTTCTGGAGGCTCTGTCTGTGGCTGTAAGTTTTATTGGAAAGTGAACCCCAAAAACAAAAGAAAAAAAATATTTAGCTACAGTTATGACTAATTAGTAGCATTTCGAGGTTCAGTTTTGTTTGGGGCTCAACAATTTTTTTTTTCATTTTTTGGCTAGGGGTCAAGAAAACTGAAACATGAAAGAATGTGAAAGAGAAAAGAAAAAAAATTACTGAACTGACAAAATGCAAGTTCTATTTCAGCCAAGAAAATCAGAGTTTGTCTAATATTTTGTCATAAGAAGTTGCAAAGGTTTGGTCAGATGGAGGAAGATGTTAAATTTTAGTTTAGGGAAAGAAATAAGTTGATCTTTTTATATGGGAGTTGGGAATAAACAAACCTTCTTTTTTTTTAAATTATTTTGAGATGATATAAATTATTTGGAGTCATCCATAAGATATAATAACTCTAGGAATACAACCAAGTTTAGTTAATTTAGTAGTTAGCTCACTAGGTCGCTTAAGCAAGTATTTGAGATTTGATCCTTATTTTATGCATGCAGCAACCAATTAGCTATCGGCAAAACCTCCAATGGAGCTCAGATTCGCTGAGGATTAGTCCTTGACTTGGCAGATTTTGAGATATCTTGGGAAATAAAAAAAAAACTCTAAAATTACAATGGGAGAATGTTATATTTAGTTGGAGGCACTAGTCAATTTTGAAATTATCTCACTATTTATATTTTAGTAATAGATTAAATTATCCCATATATATTATGAAAATAATGTGTCTTAGGATAATTTATCTCAAGATACTTTACTCTCAATCAAACAATCCCTTAGAAATCATTTGGCATGAGGCATTTAAGGTGTAATAATCCTAACAATAAAATGCAATACTATTTTGTCTTACATTTGCTCAAAGGTATTTGGCAGTATTCCTGAAATTATTTAAATTGCAGCCATTTATATTTCAATAATGGGATAAGTTATCTCATATATATGGTAAGTTCTCTCGTAGTTACGTTGTAAATGCTATCAAACTAGAAAAAATGAGTCTATATTTATGCAGTCATAAACCTTTCTCACAAGAAAAAGAGCTAGTTGAACATGGAGAATTTCTATTTTCCTTTACATTGAAGGAAAACTCAATTATAGCAAAAAACTTAGAACAAATACCCAACATGAATCACCAACAGATATAGTACACATGATGAAGGTTGCTATTTTCTTAATCGAAGATTTCCTTTT
Organism: Solanum sejunctum; assembly: GCA_025642045.1. NCBI lineage: Eukaryota > Viridiplantae > Streptophyta > Magnoliopsida > Solanales > Solanaceae > Solanum > Solanum sejunctum. The sequence continues at coordinate 20,463,868 of JAOTQJ010000002.1, forward strand.
CAAATTCTAAATATGAAGAAGTTTTCGATAGAAAGCGTTATCCTCAAATGAGCCTTATCTACCATTATTTGCATAAGCTCCTTTATATATATATATATATATAAAACAAGAAAGAAGAAATTGTCTACTTAATATAGCAATGGATATTTTTTTTAAAATTTCTAATTTTGCCAAACTATATTACCTCAAAAAGTTTTCGATAGGTTGGATCGATAAAAGAGCCATTTAGTTTGTTTTGAACTTTTCTCTTGTTTCCATGTAACTTTCTGAATTAAACTTGATTAAAGATAAGTAACAAATGACAGGTTCTTTTACGTAATTAAATTAATAAATCGCAATTATCAAGATATTCCTGGCCACTCTCGTTATGTTAAATGTTTCTCTAGGTGTTATTTATCAGAGATTAAGAAGATAAGCTTTGGGTTAATAAAACTAAAGTAAATTTTCCAAGCTTCCACATGAATGTCATGATGATAATGGCAATTGGCAAATGTGCCAACATTTTTCTCTATCGTGTCGTAATTAATGTTTAAGTGTATTAGGTTGTGGGTATGATATTATATTTATGTATTGATATGGTTTAATCTTCACGATGATATTGTCAGGGGGTGTGGGAGCCCCCCACCCAAAGGTTGGGGTGTGGGGTGTGGGGTGGAGCTCCGTTCAAAATTTTAGATGTTACTGTTTATTCTCGTGTATTCATATATTTTGTATAATTGTAAATATTTGGATATCATTAATATATATAACTGTATTGTTGTGAAGTTTACCCATTGAACGTTACCACGAAAATATTTCTCTCTCTAAATTGAATTTTCTCTGTCTTCTCTGTAGAAAGAACATCTGTTCTTTATTCAATCTTTAGATCGTATTTCCTAATAAAGTGTTTCTCTAAGTGTTACTTCAGCATACTTTTACTTGGAAACAAGAAAATTACTTCATCCGTCCAATTTTACTTGATTCATATAGTATTTTAGAATGTCCAACAATATTAAATCACTTTATGAAATTAAGAGATAATTTTACACTTAGTTTATAATTTACCCTTATTATTAATTATAGTCATTCCCTTGTTACATTTTTCAAGGCATCATATTTATTATATTAAAGGGGTAATTTGATAAAATTACTCCAATATTTACTACTTCTTAATCCTTGTGCCAAGTCAACGGGGATCAAGTCAAGTTGGACGGAGGGGGTATTTCTCCTTGGCTTTAGTTTGTCACACAGTTGGCATTTTCATAGTCAAACTATACTCTTTTAATTCATTTTTACTTGTCATTATTTTACTTATCGAGGTCAAATTATATGAACTTCGATAAACATTTTCAGATGTATTTTTTCATCATATTAATATAAGAAAGATTGCAATTTATCACATTTTTCGTATAGTTTTAACCATCTAAATTTTAAATTTTAAATATTAAATTTAACTATTTCAATGTAGTTTAGTCAAGTTGACCTTGAAAATAAAAAGGATGATAAGTAAAAGTGAATAAAGAAAATATAAGTTTAAACTAATCATTTAAAATGTATTTTTTTCATATTATTGATAAAAAAACTGCAATCAATAATACTTTTATAACTATATTTTAACAAAACTAGTAAAAGAAAAAAAATCTTATTCTTTTTTATTATTATGATGATTATATATTGAAATCTAAAAATACATTTGCCCCTTCATACAGAAATAATACTCGATTCAACCAAAATGATAAAAATGCTAACCTAACCTTTAATATGATACTTATATAAAATTAATACTAGTACTTATTAGTTAGGGATTAAAGTTGAAAAGCACAACTTAAATGTTGAAAATTGAACCTAGGGTTTTAAGTTGGGATAAAACACACTTGAAATACAATGAAAGTAAAAATAATTATAGTTTGCTGGAATTATCATTCATAGCTATATGTTATCGGGAGAGAGGCGAGCAAAATTGAAAGAGGGAAGAAAGAGTATAGAGTAAATTAAAGAGGTGAATTATATTTGTTTATTTGATGGATAATTATATATATATTATTAGTATGTATATGTATCAACAATTATATTTGTATAATTGTTAGATAATAGTATATATGTAATTAATATGTATCTGTACCAATGAGTAAAATGGTAATAATGAATGCAATTTGTATCAATGAATAAATTGAATCAACAAATACAATACGTATCCAACTACATTTGTATCACTAAATAAGATCTATATAATTAACTCAACAAATAAACTTCGTATTCAAATACATATTTCACATTTTGTATCAGTAAAGAGGATTTTTATAATATATTTATCATATGTTTTTGTATAAACGATTGTTAATATCTGTATTCATATAACTAATTATTAGTATAATTTGTATATATGTTGAGAGAAGAGGGAGGCAGAAAGAGACGAGAGAGAGAGGTGAAGGGTAGGGAGAGGCGAGAAGTGAGGGAGAGATGACAAAGAAAGGAGAGACGTGAGCAAAATTACAAAAAGAGAGGAGAGATATGAGAGAGAAAGAAAACAAAGAAAAAATAATAATAAAATCTTAATTATAACTATAAATTCTATTTTTTTGTATTTATATATCTGCCTAGTTACCTAATTATTTTAATTTTTTTTATAGTAGAAGGATGGAATTTTGGGGTGAGTAAATATGAGTTTGTTAAGATTATTTGTCATAAAAATCATGCCTTTAAAATGTGGGATGAAATTCAAAGTACAATTAGAAAGGGTAAGGAAGTAAATTGGAAAGATATCAATAATAAGTGGATGTATTAATTGATGGAAACATAAGAGACTAGTGTCAGAAAAGCAGGTGAAATTGCAGAGTGTTGTCCATTTTTATCTTTATATATTTTAATTAATTAATTGTACATTATTTATTAGTATTTATTTATGTTGGTGTGCATTCACTTGATGTGACCAACTATTCTTTGCCTTATTTTTTGTTAATTTTATATTTTTTTTATCTCAAATTAATTGAATTTTTGAGATTTTTTTAAGATTCAAAATAGTTAAATTATTCAAAATTCAAGATGAATGTTTGAATTTTTTTTTCATATTTGTCCTTTCATTTATTGAAGTTTTTTATTTTAGATGAGATAAGTTATACTATGTATTTATGATTTTATAAAAAATAATATTAAAAAATATAATTTAAATTTTATCTTTATATATATATATATATATATAACTGCATAAATTCAATTAAAATGGGCAGAGAAAATATATTTTAAGGCTATATTTGATCTTTTTGGCATTAATTAGCTAATTAAATTGATTGGGGGCACTTACTTACCTAGGTGGTTAGCCTTCATTATATTTAGGAGGAAGTACGTCTGCTTCATATTGACTTAAGTAGTCGAGTTTATATCATAATCTATGTTTAAAAAACGTTAATTAGAAATTTTTGTATGTTATTATTCAAAAATATTTTAGTTATATTTTATAGTTATAGTTTGAGTAATTACATCTTGTAACTATAATTATAGAAACGTTTGTATAATTCTTGCAGTGTTTGTATATATTTGTATAATTTACTATATAATTCACAGTTTTTGTATTGTACTTGTATATTTTGCTATACAATTTGTGCATAATATTTGTATAATTCGTTATACAATTCAATGTATTTGTATATTTCGATATAATTTGATTCGCTCATAATATTTGAATAAATCACAGAAAAAATACAAAATTCAAACTGAAATTATAGCTAAATATTTGTCACAAATCGTAATTAATTTAAATTATTTTTATATTAACTAATTAACTAGTATATGTTTGCTTATACGATTAATATTTTCAAAGTTATATAGCTTCACTAAACCATAAATACATATATTCCGTTCTATAATTATAATTAATGTATAATATTATTTTAGTAAACTTATGCGACAATTTAAGAGACTCCCTTTGAACTAAGGGAGTAAGGGTTGAAATGCTCTAAATTCAAAAATATATCTTTATATAAAGGCTTTCGTCTATTGCAGGGTAAGGAGGGGTCGGATGTATGCAGCCTGACCCCTATGTTTAAAAACATAGCGTGATTGTTTTCGGATGACCCATTATGAGTGTCGAAAGTTGCATTGACTAACTGTTACTTCACAATTGAAAGAAGCGCAGACAGTTTTAAAAAGTCATTTTACTTTATTTTATCATACCCCAAAGCCAAAAAATAGTATATCTTTGACTCTATCCAAGATTAATAGAAAATATATATATATATATATACTGTAGTTTTAAAACTATATCTTTATAATAAAAGAAAATTTCATGATAATTTTAAAAGAAGTACAAGAAAGATATATACTATAGTTTTAGTTTAAAATATCCACATAATCTTCTTGGAAAAGTACCCTTCAATTACCTATGTTTAACCTCATAATCTTTTTTACATGAAGTAACAATATTTAATTATAACAGATCATCAAATACAGAATAATAACATATTTAACATAATATTATTAGAGAAATTCGAAGAAAAAAGGCATATGCAGATTTTATTTTTATTTTTTATGATAAATGCGAATTAGTTCGATAGTTTTTTCTTCTCCTAAGCCTTTTTTAACAACACACAAATGCACTATTATAGGTATTAGAAAGTGAAAAAAAGGTTTATACATGCACAATAATATATGCATAATTGTTATCTTTTATCACAAAAATCCTAAAGGATATTTAGATTTGACAAAGGAATCCATCCGTTTAATATGATTTTTTGACGGTAGATATAAGAGTAGTCAAGTACACGATTTGTACCGATCAAGTTTGAGTTAATAAAGAGTATTTGATGAGGAGCATTGTTTGAGGGACAGAAAGTATGATTGACAAACCAATCATCTCACGTAAAAGTATATGCTCTAGATCTGATAATAGTGATCTTTTGGTTCAAATGATAAATTATGATTGATATAGATTTCTAACAAACGATAACACAAATCACATCTTTTGTAGATCCACTCTGTCTATAGAAAAATCTGCAAATTGTTTGGTATTTGTACAATCTTAATTATAATCTTTGGAAAATATATACCTTGGATCAGCTGTGTACGTACAGTAATTAGATGGGATCCATCATAAATAATATAAAAATCTGCAAATTGCAAATATTAGTATAGATATTTTTCTTAAAAAATACTGAAAATTAATAATATCGTTAACCACATTTTCACAATATTTAAGGAAAAGCTGTTTCACAAGTCTGTGAATACCAAAATACGTCAATAGTAGTAAGTTTAATTTGTCAGAAAATGTCATAAAATACAGTCTGCTCATATGGGGGTCCCTTTGAACTACTTTTATTCTTCTTTTCCTTTAAAAAGATAAACCAATAAACAAACATTTTGCTTTTTTTTTTTTTTAATTTCCTAAATATTCCAGATTGACAAGTCAAAAGACTAATTCTCTGCAGATCTGAGCTTCATTTAAGAGTTTGTCACTGACTAATTAGTTGTTGCATACATAAGGCGGAAATTGAACTCCCAATCCTTACTAAAGCGACCTAATAAGCTAATTACTAGGCCAACCAAGCTTGATTAGCATTTTGCATTTACATAGACATTAGACAATAGTCATCTCCAAAGAATAATTAAAATATATGTAAATAATTTAGGAACAATTAGAGTGCACGATTGTTCGGTCAAAATATTTATCAAAAAAATAGTTATTCATTGTATAAACATGCATAGTCAAATTATATTCAATTTTTATGCATATTGTAATATATATTTAGTATATAACGCACATACAAATAATCTATATTGTATAATCAATGCATATTTTTTATAATTTTTGATGAGTTATTTTCTATAGTCATGCGTATTTTTTAAATTATTTTTTATATAAATAAAAAAATTATATTTATTGTAGATTAATTAATTTATTATATAGTCATGTATCATTTTTTAGCTTTTTTCCTTCAAATATTTTGTAATTCAATTTTTCTTTTGAATTTTTAGAGTTCTTTTTGTGTGAAAGAAAGATTAAAGTAGTGGCTCACCAGCATGCGACTAAATCCACGTGCCTTCACGTGAGTTATATTCCCGAGGTTTTTTACTACAATTTTATTTATATATTTTTGGTTAGACTAGAAATGCCAAAATTTGATTAATTAGACTTTGTTATAATTATTTTCTATTTGAAATTTATTACTAACGAACATTACCCCAATGTCTCAAAGGCTCCCGTTCATTGTGGGGTAAGGGAGAGTCGGATGTACACAGCTTGACTCCTATATTTAAAAACATAGTGTGACTATTTTCAGATGACTGATGATGAGCGTCGAAAGTTGCATTGACTAACTGCTACTTCACAATTGAAAGAAGCGCAAACAATTTAAAAAGTCATTTTGCTTTATTTCATCATACCCCAAAACCAAAAAATAATGAATCTTTGGCTCCATTCGATTTGAAATTTATTGAATCGATTAATTTAAATTTAAATCATGAAAGGATTTATATCTAAAAGAATGAAAAAGTTTTTTATTTTCAACATGCGAATTCAAAATTTTTGATTCTCAATATTTCTTTAGCTATGTGAGCCACATAATTATTAAGCAGATGTTCAAGCATGAATTGATTGAAATTAATAAAACAAGAATATTTAAAGTTTAAATGAAAAAAAGGATCTGAAATTTGAACTTACTAGATAATTTTGCAGTTGCTATAAATATATGCATAAATAAAGAAAAATTTAGTTTTTATCAATATATATTTTATTAATAGATGAATTTACTAAACCTATCCCTAGTCACTTCCACCCCATCCCCAACTCGGATCTCTATCCACCCCATCCACTACCTGAAATAAGAATAGCAATGGGACGAGACGGTCGCACTATGATTTTAAATACAGAGATCAAGTTGCGTACATCTGACCCCCCTATTCCACAATAGACGGGAGCCTTTGAGATATTGAGATAATGTTATTGTAATGGGATGAGACGGTACACATTTAAACTTTTACAGGCTAAAGCGAATCTGAAAGCAGTGTAGATTGAATTTTTTAGAATAAGATTTTTTTTACAGGTGAGACGGATGCGGGTCAACTCTCTTTCTATATTAAGTTCATATTTAATTACACCATGAACTTGGTAATTAAGATTTTGAATGTGATGCTTATGCAAACTCTTTTTGGGTTGTCTTTAATTCCTAAACACCATTGTTTATTTGCAAGATACAATTTATCTAGTATAAATTATACCTAATTTTGATTTTAAAATTTGCTAAGGGATTAGTAATAAGAAAATCCTAGGCCCATTTAGTTTTTCATCCTAAATGGACATAAATAAGTGGCCCAATACTTTTAGACGAACTTAATAGCTCATGGGCTGTTATTCGATTATGGGCTTTGAATAATTGGGCCCACCAAGAAATTCAAGAATTTTGTTTAGTCCTTGCCATAAAAATTTCACAAGGTATGTTATTTGATGATTTGATTGTTCAATTTAATTTATATTGAAAAAATTTACCAAAATGCATATTTTATTTTACCACGATCTCTAAAATTCTCTATCACTTAAAAAATTTTCAAAAAATCCCTCTCGAATATATTACTTCCCTCTCACTGATACATCCTTATTTCCCTCTCTAATACATTCCTCCTTTATGTATCCTGATGTCCTATCCTCGCTGTGATACATCATTTCACCATATATCTCGACGTCTGCTGATGTATCATAAAGTTTAATGATGTATTCCGAAATTTTATCAATTTTAAAAATAATATGAAGATAGGGCTTTGGGAAAAAATTTGAAATTGGCCTTGAAAAGGCCATTATATATCTGAAGCATTGTTAGAATCATAACTTTGGTAAAAACTATTTGAAATTTGAGTTTATCGAATTCACAACTTCTATAAAATTATCTGAAGTTGTCCTTGATCAGTCATACTAAACTCCATACAAAAATATTTACGTTTAACCGTAATCATAAAATCACACTCTATACAAAAATATCCGAATTCGATGTGAATTACCCAACTTAAGATGTTGATACCTAAAGTTTTTGTGTGAAAAAAGATAAACTTCCAAAAATAATACTCCTTCCGTCTCAAAATAATTAAATTTTTGTGGCTTTTTTCAAGGTTCAAAATAGTTGAATTTTTCAAAGTTCAAGATGAATTTTTAAAACTTTTTTCATATTTGCATTTTCATTTATTGAACTTTTATATTTTTTAGGAAATAATTACACTATATATTTATGATTTTACAGAGGGCAATAGTGAAAAGTATGGTGTAAACTTTGTCTTTTAATATTTTTCTTAATATATATGTATTACCTCATAAATTCAATTAATATGGGACGAAAGGAGTATTTAAGATCAAATATAAAATTAATTACATGACAATCCCAAAAAATTGGTATTTGTATACTTGGGCTGTCCCTTGGCAGCATGGATTCCAAAAGAATCCATAAAAGTCTTTGGAGCCTCTTTTAGTTTGGGTCTTGGAGCCTCTATTATGTCGCAATGGTGGTTAGAACATAATAGTTTTTATTTAAACTTTGTATATGTAATATTTATCCAGTGTATATATGTTAATTTTATCGTAGTAAATGATTGTCATATGTTATCCTCCCTTTTTCTCTCTCATTTTTCTTTTCGTTTCGTTCCATTTCATTTTTACATTTTATTCTATTTTGTTTCATCTTACATTTTCATCTTGCCATTTCTACCCATATCTAGTCTTTCTACTTATGGATTTTGAGGGTTTTAGGAAACAGCCTCTCTACCTCGATGAGGTAGCGGTAAGGTTTGCGTACAATCTACCCTCCCCAGACCCCACTTGTGAGATACAACTGGGTATTGTTGTATATGTAATATATATATATATATATATATATATATACACACACACACACTACTCCATTAACAAATTCAATAAATATTTTTTAAGAGGAATATTCAAAAATTGCTACTAATAAGTATCTTAATTATGCTCTTTAGCTCTAGTTTATCTAAATACGCTCTAATAGTCTATATATAGCCAGGCATTTCTGTTTGTATAATTAATTGTCAATATATAAAACTGCTTATATAATTGTTATCAATATACAAATTTATTTGTATAATTTGTTACCAATACATAGAGGTAAGTAATTTCGTTGCTATGAGTATTTTCACTTGTATAATTCACTATCAATATACAAACCCGTTACTATAACTCTCTATCAGTATATAAATGTATTTGTTTAATTAATTTGCTGTCAGTATACAAATTCAGAAGTAGCTCCTTGCAACTCGGATGAAACATAAGTGAAGAGTGGTATCTGTTTAGAACTACAAATATGACAAACAATTAACTAGTATATATTTGTTTAGTCCGATAATTTAGTCTTTTGTTAGTATATATAATCTCAGATTTCACTTGTGGATATCACTGGGTATGTTGTTGTTGTTGTTTGTTAGTATATATAAAGATCCAATGGTATCTTTTTGAGGGTCAACTTCACATATTAGGTCTTTCCTCTTTAGCTTAAATCATGGACAATTGCAGCTCAACTCCCATAGATGATGCAAATTCAATTAATTTCTTATAGTTAATTGACTGATGAGTCACCAACAATTTTCTCATGAGTTCCTAAATAAAATTTAAAAATGAGGATTATAATTGGACTTCTTTGATATATAATGTGAAAAAGATATTTCTTTCTGTTATTTTTGAAATACTTAAAAAATACATCATGCCTTTTGATCAATACACAACTAAGGAGCCAATCACAAACATATTGGCTAGGTCAATTTTTTTAAAAATTAAATTGGTAAAATCGGTGAATCATCATCATCAACAACAACAACAACAATATTATCCCAATGCCTTAAAGGTTTTCGTTCATTGCGGGGTAAGGGGGGATCGGATGTACGTAGTCTGACCCATATATTTAAAAATATAGCGCGACTGTCTCTGAATGACCCATGATGAGCGTCGAAAGTTGCATTGACCAACTATTACTTCACAATTGAAAGAAGCGCAGACAGTTTAAAGAGTCATTTTGCTTTATTCCATCATACCCCAAAGCCAAAAA
>JAOTQJ010000002.1:20473977-20487709 GCA_025642045.1 Solanum sejunctum
TAGTCAATGCAACTTTCGACGCTCATCATGGGTCATCTGGAAACAGTCGCGCTATGTTTTTAAACATAGGGGTCAGATTGCGTACATCCGACCCTCCTTATCTCGCAATGGACAGAAGTCTTTGAGTTATTGGGATAATATTTATTTTATTATTTTATTCACTTTGATTTACAATTTCATACTCTTCATAGAATTAGATTATCGCGATCATTTAATTTCAGCCATCAATTGTCAAATAATTTTATATAAAATTATGAATCTTGAAAGGGTCAAGAAGAAAACGATATCCACGTATAAGAAATTAAAGAAAGATTAAGCCCTATAATTAACTTTGTGATTACATAATTTAAGAATATCTTAGTACACGCTTGACCAAATCATACCAACCAATCATCTCTAGTAAAATAAATTGTAAAATATTTATGTATTTCAATTAAAGTGAAAAAGGAAAAAAGTGGTAACATAGATTATACAAGAATAAAGTTAAAAAATTATAAGAAAAGTGAGATTCTTCTTTACAAAAAATAAATAAATCCAAATTGGAAAGTTGGACATATCTGTCAAAAAGAGGGAGCTAACACCCCACTCATTTTCATGCTTTTTTCCCCTTAGAGACTGCTTCTTCTTTAAGGTTTTTTCACTTTATATTATTCTGATAATTTAATCCATGAAAAAAAAATTAATCAAAATCATCTAAAGTTAATATCATTAGAAAGAATAACCACGGTACGTCTTGATGATTTGACATTTTTGCTATAATGTTAAAAAACACAATTTCATATCATTGAGGACATAATCTGAGTTAGAAAGAAATAGAGATTGCATATTAGTGTAGAAGACTAATAAGCTAGTAGGAATAGGTTGATGTCTTAACTTGTAATATAGTAGATTTGTAGAATTAGTCGTGTTATTATATATTTCGTTGTTATTAGTTGTCATTTCTTTTACTATTTATATTGTATTTATGAGTTTTCAATCGCTTTCTACTATAGTCACTTTCTGTATCTAATATTTTTTTATTTTGGGGGCTGATATATGAATTGTGGGTCTTTCACAAACAACTTTTCTATTTCTATGAAGTAGTGATAAGGTCTGCATATATTTTACCCTCACAAACCTCTCTTATGAAATTTTACTAAATATATTGTTGTTATTGTTTTAAAGTCAAAGTCAATAATAAATACAACATCTTAACTAACGACATTCTGAGTTCCACCTCTGTTACATTAGATATCACAACCTATATAACGTAACTACTCAAGGATACATTCATCCTATAGAAGTAAAGAGTGTGCAAATTATATTTAACTATTATTTCGATTCAAATTATACATATAAGCCAAAAATATTATAAAGTTGTATTTTGGTAAATGTTTAGTAGTTAGAATAAATATGAAATAAAGGGTATTGTCAGCAAATATACCATTTGTGGCAGACTGTAAAGTTAGTTAAGAGCATAGTACTGGACCAAAATTATTGTTCTTTCCATGTGATATCTATGAAAAAGTTACATTTAAGCAAAAGAAATGCATTTAATATGGAAAGACACTTTGATTGAAACATATTAGTTAATTTTGAGGTTATTTATCTCATCATTTATATTATATTGAATATATAATTATCATATATAAATATGATAAAATAATTAATTTACACAGTATATCAATTTATGAGATAACTTTGTTTACTGCATCCCACGATGATTACTAAGAATAAGCCACCAAGGTGTATGCTGAGAAAACTTTTTTTTGATTCAAATATCAATGAGTAAATAAAAATAAACAAAAGAAATTTATTATTACATCGATATAAAAAAATAAAAATAGGAGAGTTAGGACCAGGAATAGACTATGTGAACTATTCTCTCGATGGAAATGAGAAAATCTTTGTCTTGGATAACAATGATTAGTTAATGTTTTTTTATTAATAAAAATCAAATAATTATAAAGTATGTAATGTCAATTCTATATTTAGAAGTGATTTTAAAACATTTGTAATAATAGTAAGTATTTCCTTTCCTTCTTTTCGCGAGGCGATCCCATTTTTTTAATTCGTTTTCGAAGAATGTTATGATACTATAATTACAAAATTTTAGTTTTAAAATTTTTTCTTTTTAACTTTTAATATAATTTTGTAATTACTTGAATATTTTCATAATAGAGAGACAAAGTAATTAATTATATGGTCTTTAGTCACTATAGTGTCCATATTTAATTAGAATCAGAGTCTTATTTTAGGAGAAAAGGAGAATACAACTTTTCAATTCCAAATTTAGAATAGGAAAAAATCTATATAAATAGGGTACTCCTAACCTAAAAAATAAGAGGATGAGTAAGGGTTGCTGAAAGATATGCTTCAAGAGGTATTTATTAAATTTAATTTCAGAAAATCTATATGTGCCTAGCATGATTATATAAAATGTATATGTTATTTATTATTTATGTAAATAGTATGTTTCTGTGCATATAAAGGAAGTATAATCAAAATCGTAAAGTTACTTATAAGGATGGTTATGTTGATATACATATAGTATTTATAAGAGAGTTTAGAAACCTTATCACGTTATACTTATTTAGTGAAAAATATATTTTTGTGTAATTTATGAGTTATCACATGTGACGTTCCAAAGTTAATGGATGCAAATTTCCGTCAAAGATTTTTAAAATAATAATTACTTTTGACTTGAATCATAAATTTACATATAATCATAAATTTACATATAAAATCTTACTAAAAAATAATATTATTTTTATACTTGATACAAATGGATAATATACCAAACCATAATTTTGCTAAAAATTAAATAGTAAACATAAAATTTATTTGAGGTGAGTAAAGACAAGCTTTGAAATTGAATAGACATTATAAAAATCCATTTTTATTTTTCCCAAGTGGTAGTGGTTGGGTCTTTTCACTGTTTGCCTTTTTCACTACCACCAACACTATATATTTACAAAATCCTTCCCACATATTTCAAAATCTTCCTCTTTACCCCCTTGTTTGGACCATAAAAAAAGACAAAAAAGAAAAGTTTAGCTGTCCTATGAGAAATTGACAAAAATAATTCCTTATTATGATTGAGCAATAAAGATTTTAAACTATAAACATATAAGAAGTTAAATCAAATTTTAAATATGCAATACGAAAAACTACATTCAACATTAAAAAGATTTTAAAAAAAGGACAATTATTATCGCGAACATTTTTCATGCTGTGATCGAGTTGAATTATAAGAACATCTGAGTTATTGCCTTCACGAATTCAAATACGTTCATAAAATGCAAATAAGATCAATAGAAACAACCTCAATAATGTAAGACGATCAGTCACTCTAAAAAACTGCATTAAACTCTAAAAAAAATAAAAAATAGTAAAAACTATAAAATTATATATCTAAATATGAGTTTTTATTTTTTCATTTAATAAAAAAATATAAATTTAAAGAGGAGCCTCGAAGTAACTGGTAAAGTTGTCTCTATGTATGTGACTAGGATTAGAAACAACATCTGGCATAAATGCAAAGTAAGGTCTGTATGACTAGATTAGAAACAACCTCGGACATAAATGCAAAGTAAAATTGTTACTTTCTCGCCTGCGTATAGCGAAAACTTTAGTGCATCAAATTTATTATTTTTATAATTTAGAATTTTAGTGCACCAAATTTATTTTTTTATAATTTTAGTCAAATCTAATAGCTCAATATCCCACAAAAATTTAGAAGAACCAAAATTATTAAATGTATAGTTAAAGGTAGTATTTTGAATCCAGCCACAAATATAAGGGATCATTTTTGTCATTTTCTCTTGAAGGCCTGTCCCTTTGTTCATACTATTAAGCACAAGCAACAGTAGAAAAAGGGTCCATTTTCCATTTCTCATCATAAGCAAAGCAGAAAAAGCTCAAAGAAGAAAGGTAAAGTGAAGAATTGAAGAAGATTGAAGAAATGCCGAATCAAAAGCAAGGAGGAAGTGAGCAGCTACAAACATTGATGCAATCTGGGCAAATTTCTGGGTCTTTTAGCTTTAATGGAAGCTTAAGTAAAGAAGATGAAGAGATGTCCAGGTCTGCTCTTTCTACTTTTAAGGCTAAGGAAGAAGAAATTGAGAAGAGGAAAATGGAAGTCAGAGAAAGAGTTCAAGCTCAACTCGGTCGGGTTGAAGAAGAGACCCGACGTTTAGCTATTATTCGTGAGGTTTGTTGTCAATTTCATCCGTTTTCTGTTTTTTTCCCTTTTCCGTAGCTTAGGGATTTAGATTTTAGTCCTTTACTGTAGAATATCGTTAGAATTTAGAGATCAGGGTGCTACTAAACTTTGAACAATTTTTTCAAAAAAATCCGGGTAGGGAACGGGGAAATGGGGGAGTAGATTATAAGGCGAGAATTGAACCCTAACAAGGTGAAAGTTCAGGTAACCAACTAATGGAGCTGGTAATATTTCTCATATTTTTGGATTTTGATTTTTTTGGTAAAGTTAGGGTTAGAGCTATTAATTAGGGAGATGAAAGGCTGATAATTGAAAATTGAACTTTGATCTGTCAAATTGATCATCTTCAATGAGGGTTTTATGCACTATACAGAAGAATTAGTTGATTAAGGAGGATAATCATGTTTTTGACATGAATATTGGAAATTGAGGTGCTTAATTAGGTTAAAATTGAGAGTTCTTCTTGGTTTTCGGTTAGCGTATAATAATTAAATTCGATTTGATTATCAGGAACTAGAAGCATTAGCTGATCCAATGAAGAAAGATGTTCAAACAGTCAGGAAGAAGATTGATGCTGTCAACAAAGAGTTAAAACCCCTTGGACAGACCTGCCAGAAGAAGGTAAAAATATACATGTGCCAATATTTCTTCTTGAATTCTTGTTCACAAAACTTCACTTCTGTGGATAATCTTTTGTCCCTTTTCACTAGTTGTTTTTTGGATTTTTCCATTGTGGTCGGGCCCAACTCTATGCAGGAAGCATTAGTGCAACAGACTACTTGTTTTTCTTAAAAAAATTCTTTTATAATAACTCAAACCGAGTAACACATCCTTATAGTTTAATTAACCATAAAGATGTGGTTGTGAAGCGTTAAACGAAATGTTTTGAATCTGGGGATCTTGATTCACGGAATGCAGGAAAGAGAGTATAAAGAAGCTCTTGAGGCCTTCAATGAAAAACACAAGGAAAAAGTCCAGCTAATAACAAGATTGATGGAGGTAACACTATAATTTACGAGAACTTTGTATTTGGAATTCTTCTCATCATCATTTGATGTTCATATTCTTAAACATTCGTATTTGTTGATTGTTTGTACACGCAGCTGGTGGGCGAAAGCGAGAGACTGCGATTAAAGAAATTGGAGGAGCTGAGCAAGAGCATTGAAACAATACACTGAATAACTAGTAAAATCTCCCCTGACTAATTAGGCTTGTGTGATGTATTTAAGAAAGTTCTTTTTCTCTAGTTATATATGTGTGTGGTGTTTGATTGTATTTCCTTTTTCCGCGTTGTTGTCTGATCATTTTAGCTTTTGAGGGATGATCAGTGTCTAATTTTAGGTCTTGTAAGGGAAAGACGGGACCCTCTAATACAGGTTTGTAACTAAAACAAGTCTCAGAACAGTGGATTCTTTTACTTTTGTCTTCATATCTCAATCTTTTGCTGTGTGGTTGATGACTGTGTAGCGCTAACCAATTTGCATAGATATAGAGTTGGTTTGAATGTCTCTTTCGTGTTAGTTATCCTGGCCTTGTATTTATCAACTAAAGGCAAAGTCAACTCGTTGATTATGTTGCTCCTTTAAAAATTCTGTCTTCAGAAGATCAATCAACTTGTTTCCAACATGATTTAGTCAAAGATGATCACTATGGCTATATCATAATGCGCGTTTAACTTGATTTATTGATTGCTTTTTTGGTTGATTGATTCTTGAAGACAAGAATATAGACAAGGAGACATCTGTTTCTGCTTTCATTCCCTACCAATTTGGTTGCTCTTGGGCTTACTCTAGTCTTGCTTCGCTTCTTCAAGCTTCACCCCTTCTTTCAAAAAACAATGCTGACAAGCAAGAAACTGGATGCGCTATGGCTTTGTTGTTTAGCTGCCATGTTTCTTGCTTTATTTAACTAGCTTTCTTAAAGTTAGTTTTTCTAGTTCTTTGATGGACAAGTATACTAAAATCTTGTGCCAAGGTGAAAATTTGTCTTTTTAGTTTCTCTACATGTTAGAATATCATAAGAGTTGGCCTAACTATGGAAGAATATGTTTAATAAAAGTAGAAAAGAAATTATCTTTCATTTATGTATGATACAATAAATTGTAGCATTTGCATTTATGCATATCCATTGGTTCTGGCCAAAGAAACGGCACATTGTACAGATATTCTGAATTCTGAGCAAGAATGGCATGCATGTGTGCCAATCAAACACCATATTCCCAAATTTTTGTTTTAGCTCAAACTGTAGTATTGAATGAGATCTGCTTCCTCAGTATTGTGTATGTTGTTTCTTGTATCCCTCTATCCCCCAGATTAATTTTCATCTCGTTAAATTGGATTCGATTTTTCACCTTATAATATTCTTTGATCCAAAAGTTTTACCCCACCTAGACCTATCTTGCTTAGCTTATTTGGTTTTAGTTTTAAAAAATCATCCTAGATCTACATCTGCTTTTGTTCCGTTGTCATCTCTCTTTTGATTCCTCCCTCCGTCCTATATAGCTCATCGCTAAGCTTATCCCACTTTTTCCTTTCTTATTTCATGCAAGACGTGTAACTATTCTTTGTCATTATATTGATACCATAATAGTATTATATAGGACAATTTAATCTGCTGTGATAATTTGTTAGTATATTGATATCGTATTGTTATTATATAAGATTATATTTTTTTAAGAAATAAATAAGAAACAACTGAGAAAAAATTATTAAAATCAAAATTTTATTTGTTAAACTTTGAACTCGGATAATATCTATGTATTTTAATGGTACTAAATAATAATTGAGCAGTCTTTTCATTGAAACACGGCATGTTCCTCCTTGATACCATCATAGTATATATGATCTAATGGTATCAAAGAGTAAGTGAGTAGTATTTTTCACTAAACCGTTGCTTCTTCATTCTTGATATCTTCAAGGATACCATAGTTGGGCGGTCTTTTCATTGAAGCACTTTGATGCTATTAGAATTTACATACTCTGATGGTATCGCCGATTAACTAAGCAGTGTTTTCATTGAAATAATATTTTTTTCCTTTTTGATACCATGAAAGTATATTTACACTTTAATGGTATCAAATAGATTCACTTAAACATTGTCTCTTCCTTCTTGATATCATCAGTGTATATATACTCTCATAGCATCAAATGTGAGAGACTAATTAAAAACATAGGCTATGAACTATTTCGAGACAACTATATTTAACATATAGACAATTAAAATACAACGGACAAGAAAGCTTTTGCTCGACATAAAGTCAAATATAATAATAACTAAAAAACGTACTGCAGGCTATAGCTACAAGAGGCAACTGTTCTACGAAAGAAAAAACGATAAAAAAGTCGACTTCAATCTGGTCCCTGAATTGACAAGTCACAGGAAATTAAGGCCATTCATTTCGTTCTCTCCCAAAATTGACTTACTATCTAAATAAACTTAGCCCAACACTGCATACTAAGAAAAGAAATAAGCAAACTCAACGGGTCTATGCAGAAGCATATTTAAAACATAAAATTATAGTTGTACAAATTATTACAAAATTTACGTCCACTCTGCTCTGATATCATGTTGAAGAAGGTCTTAGGCCTAACTCACATCCCAAAAGCTAGATTAAATAGGATTATTGCCTAAACCTTATAAGGAGATCACCCATCCCATTAATCACCAATGTGGGACTTTGTGTCTCAACAAGAATACTAGGAAGATAGATTGTATGCATATTATATTACTATTTTTTTGATATAAAAAAAAAATACTATTTTCAAAAAATCCTTAGATCATATAATCAACATATTAATTAAAAAAAATGGTAATATAGAAATATAACAACTAATAATAAAGCAGTGCATAGTATGCATTTTTATTGATGCACACAAATAGATGAGCAATAAATAGTTCATCCTTGGCTATGTTACCTTTTTCATATTGAAACCTTTTCTAATATAGACGTTGTTTGATTTTACGTGGTATTTTTTTTTTATTTATCTAAAAAGAGTATTGCATTACTCTATGAAAATAAGTTTTTATTTTAAAATTCTTCTTATACCTTTAATTAAATAATTTTTAACCATATAAATATCTATAAATAGTTTTAAATTATATATTTAAAATTTTTTTTTCTTAAATATCATAATAAATTAAAGTGTATCATGTAAAACAAAATGAAGGAAATATAAAATAATTCTCCATAAACTTGTGCAAGTAAAAAATAGACATGCCAACTGTTTTAACCATTATAACACGTTATAATGGGACCAAAACAACAATTAAAATTTCCCCACAAAGCAAGAGGATGACACGTCAATGATGATATTTAAGACATTATTCTCTAGTCTTTGACAGATCAGGAAATATCCGTTTATTATTTTCACATGATAATATTTATTTATATTTGTTTATAATAAAATCTTTTTTTTGAAATATATATAATTGTATATATAAATTTGAGAAAGTGTATTCAATAAATTTAGGTACTTTGTTAATCCCTTCGAAAGAATCTCAATAACTAATAGACTAATGTATTCAATTAAATTCAATGAACAAATAGAATGAAATTGAGCGAACATATACAAGATCGTATTTGAAATATAATATAGAACTTTAGAAGAATATATCAAAGATATAACACGAATATCAAAATCTATCTCAGATACAAATATGAATTTCAGAAAAGTCTATTTCATATATGCTACGAATTTCAATACGATGTATATTAGATACAATGTAAATCTCAAAAGTTTTATCATGTATCATAATCATCAAAATATATCTGTTGAGACACAAAGTTCTACATTGATGGTTAATGGGATGGGTGGTCTCCTTATAAGGTTTAGGCAATCCTTCTCCTTTTGAGCTAACTTTTGGGGTGTGAGTTAGACCTAAGACCTACTTCAACATGGTATCAGAAGGGCCGGTCTCACCCAATGTTGGACCCCTGAAAAATTGTCCACGCACCAAATGCTAAGCACTGGGCGTGAGGGGGGTGTTGATACACAAAGTCCCACATTGGTGGTTAATGGGATGGGTGGTCTCCTTATAAGGTTTAGGCAATCCTCCTCCTTTTAGCTAGCTTTTGAGGCGTGAGTTAGACCTAAGATCTACTTCAACAATATCAACATAAAAGTGTCGCTATTTGTGGAAAATCCTCTTTTTTAAACATATGTATACCAGACTTTGTATTGGAAAATTAGTTCCTTCTAAAGCCCATTAGCAACAATGTCAAATTGTCATGCTCATGGGCTTGTTCATGTTGAGGCCCATATTTACTGATAATTCCAAATCACTTTCTATTGGGTTAATCCATCAAAGCAAATGAAATACTCTAATTATGTTATAATTATTAAAAAGAAAAACTATGTAGATAAGTAAATATATACTAATTAATTAGTTAATATAGTCATAATTTAAATTAATTATGGCTCGAGACAAACATCTAGCTGTAATTACAGTTTGAGTCTTTTATAATTCGCGCGATTTTATATGGATGTTGTGTGAGAATATAATTTGAGTTTTGTATGATTCGTGAGATTTATACAAATATTGTGCGCGATTATACAAAAGTTGTGCGCAAATCAAATTGTACAAAATTTACGAATTGTATAACGAATTATACAAATATTGTGCAAATTATACAAACACTGCTATAACTATAATTACAAAATATAATTACCCAAGCTATAACTATGGAGCATAATTAAGATATTTTTGAGTGGTTATAAGTGAAAATTTCCGTTTTTAAAAATATACAATTCATGCAATACTTTATGTCCACATAACTACGTGTTTCAGTTTTCTACCCTCATATCCAATGATTGTTTTTGCAATAATATTTATATATTATACACTACTTATATATATGTATATACGATATATCTAACCTGTATAAAAGCGGACAATAATATATAAAAAGTTATCCACTTTGTGTATAATTAAAGTGTAATACATTTTATACACACTTTCTCTTTCACAATTCTCTTTGAAAATCTACCATGGTCATCTCACCTAATTTCTAACTTTCTTTTTTTTTTAATGGTTTGATATTATTTTTATTATGTTATTATATTCTTATATTAGTGTTATGTTGTAATATTCTTGCAAACAATTCTTCATCGATTTCTTTTGTCTTTTCCTCTAATTTACTAGTACAAAGTGCTTAACCTTTTTCCTGACTAAGAAAAGATAGCTAAATTCACGTCCCAAATAAAAAAAGTTTAATGTAAATAATCAAACGGTGTCATATAAATCAGTTTCAATGATGATCATTAGTAATCGATAGTGATGGTGAAGATGATCAGTGAGGATGTTGGTAGCGGCAGAGATATAATTATTGTGGAGATGATAGATGTGGTAATGTCATAGTGACCAATAATAGTGATTGACTGTGATAATAATTTCAATAGTGATTTTGATAGCAGAGTTGATTAGTAATCGATGGTGGCTAATGACGGTTGATAATACTAGTCGTGTTTGAAATGACAAAGGTGGTTAGTGATGGTTATTTAGCAGAGATTGTCGGTGATGGTGTGATAGAAGAAATGGTTAGTGATAATGGCCGATAATTGTGAACAAAGTGATGATAAAAATATACACACAAAATATCTTTTAGTGATGTTCAAAATTTGTTCAAAATATATTCAAATCAAATATTTGCTTAAATTTTAATATAAATTAATATTTTTAATAAACTAAGGTCTAGATTATTTTGGTTCACTAAGTGCAATTAAGGCCTTAACTACTTTTGTTGATAATCACAAGGGGAAAATTCTCTAAACCAGTAAAGTTTTGTGTTTAAAGAAACTCACATAAATCTCTAAATTTGAACATTTATTTTGACCAAATCCAACTCATAGCAAGCCCCACCTTCACCACCCCCTCAAAAAAGGAAAGAAGAACATAGAATTTTGATTAATATTTTAAAATGTATTTTTCTGATGATATTGATATGATAAAAAAAGTTACAATTGATAATATTTTTTGTATAATTTTTAAATATCTAAATATTTTACTCATATTAATAATATTATCCCAATATCTCAAAGACTCTTGTCCATTGAAAATCTATTTCTTGACAAACAAACTTTAACATAGGCAAGAGCTTGTGGATTCCACTTTCTTTTTTTAACTTTAGTGTCTGGTGATTTTGTTGTTAATTAGATTGTACTTTAATGGACAAATATCATCATGATTTATATAATATAAGCTCCTCATTTCACCTTATTTCTTCTAATCTTTTGGGCTGCTTCCATTAAAAAAATGTCCCAATAATTATTCCAACATTAAATAATTTATATTTAATTATTAAAACTACAAATGGACTTCACCTTCTAAATCCATAATATTATACTTTTCCAACCTTAATTCATGTGATATTATAATATATTTTTATATTTAAAATTATTAAATTATAAATTCTTATTTTATTCTTAATGAAAAACTAAAATATATGGGGTAATTTGAATTACGTTACGTAAATAATGTCGAATCAATTATGTTACGTAAATTACAACGAAGGGAATATCATTATTACCATCAGTAAATAAATATGTTAGAACATCTAATCATCTTCCAAAATTTTTTATATTTTTCTTTTGTAGTGGCCGACATTTTAATTACGTATAAGACTTAATTTTTTAAAAAATGACAAGGATTAGTCACGATAATCTTAATTAATCCCAATTATTATGCATCTTTGGAATGTTTAGTTGTAGGTGAGTTAATTCCCAGATAATCATTGTTTAATTTTGTCTAATTCCATTTTCTCAATTTGTAGCGAGTCTATTGAGTATATAATATTTTTAAAAAAGATTATTTTCAGAAGTATTCGAATTAATAAAATATATTTTTTCATGATAGAACAATCTTAGCTCACTCGTTGATGTATTAATACCTAAAAATTATGGTGTTGGTAAACCACTCAATGACAATAAATACAATGAGATTTAATTGTGTAGAAGAAGTCAGAAAATTCCTGTAGAAACTTCTCTATTATAAACAATAATGATAACGTGAATAGTTGCTTATTGTGTTTTATAAAAGAGGACACAATTCTTTGAAAAACTTATAATTTTTTGGAAAGTCACAACCTTTTACAAAAATTATAACTCTTTAGAAAAATCGTAACTCTTTAGAAAAGTCTCAATTCTTTATTTTTCATTTATACCTTTTAAAATCCAACATAAAATTTGATTATTTTATATCAAAATGGGAGAAGAAATTAAAAATCTCATAAGAATGGGTTTAGAATTAACTATTGAAGCATCTTTTTTATTAAAATCCAAATGATAAATACGTTCAAATAGAGATCCAAATCGAACAATACAAATGATGACCGTTTATGCATGACTCTCCCTTGTGAGATGGACAAATCTTAGCAAGGACGTTAAAAGTTTGTTGAATAAATACCTTAATAATTATATTAAGGTCATTACATTAAAAACAAAAATAAATCATATTCTTTGCTTAAAATCATATCAAAGAATTGATTCCTTCTTTTACACATAAAAGTTTTCTTGAACTTCAAGTTAATAAAAAGTTGCACCAATAAAAGATGTATCAATCTTTATAGGGAAAGGTACAAGTATAATTAAGCATATTGTTGAAGAAAATTTTATGACTAACTCACACCCCAAAAGCTAATTCAAAGGAAGAAGGATTGGCTAAGCTTTATAAAGAGACCACTCATCCCATTAACCACCAATGTGGGACTTTGTGCCTCAACACTCCCTCACGCTCAGTGCTTACCATCTAGTGCGTGGACAATTTTTTTTCGAAAGTCCAACATTGGATGAGACAAGCCCTGCTCTAATACCATGTTGAATTATCCTTATTTTTTTCATTTCTAAACAGTCAACGTTATTCAGAAGAGTAAGTACTTTATTTATAAACACAATAAAAATTTCCAAGATACATTGAAATTATACATTTGGTAAATGGATTAGCTCCTCTCCTAACTCCTCAACTAACAATCCTAATATAGCAAAAGCAAATTCTATGGCGATTTCTTCTCTTTGTTCCTGAAACTCCTTCCAATCATCAAACTCACTTTTTAAACTCGATTTTACCATGCTATTTGGTCTTATTTCTTGCCATTCTCTTTCTCCATACTTCAAATTTTTTTCCTCCAAAATCAAGTTAGAAACCTGATATTCGTCTTCCTCATCGACCAATAGTTTCTCAAGTTCAGTTGGATCTAATTCTGCTAATTTCTCAAATCTACGAAGCTTATACAAGAGTTGCTCTTGTGCTCCTATTGAAAGTGTAACACAAGAAAAAATTACATTATAATCATTCTCTAAAATACACGATAATTATATAATATATATTTTTTTATAATTATATATATCGACTAGAAAAAGTAAACTACATGTATTTATGTAAGGACAAAATGAGGTCATATGTCATATTCATGCATGTACAAGTACAACAGCCACACGTACAACATTGTTATATATGTGGATCCCATACAACAAATTAGATAATTTATATAACAATATCAGCATAATAAAAAAATACTCTAATGGAATGACTTTA
>JAOTQJ010000002.1:20487809-20501657 GCA_025642045.1 Solanum sejunctum
ATTGGTTCGATTTAATAAAGTATTGGGACCTATGTAACATTTTACTTAACTTAGGTCCTTAAGAATAAAAGAGATATATATAGTTACCAACCAAGCACGTATGTCCTGAATAAATCAGCGTTTCCATAATTATTGACAATGACTTCACAACCGAAATTTTTAAAAAAACTTTTATTGTTACTGCACTGCTCTGGTCGTCTCAAATTATATGAGTTATTTGAACTAGAGATAAAATTTAAGAAAAATAACTTTTGAAACTTGTGATCTAAAATAAGTCATGTATATTTGTATGAAAAGACTGGCTAAAAAAGAAAGTAAATCATGGGATAGGAAAAGTAACAACAACAACATACTCAATGAAATCGTATAGGTGGGGAGAATAAAATATATGCAGCATACCTTACTACTACTTCATAGAGATAGCGAGATTGTTTTTGGAAGATTCTCAACTCAAATATATTAACCCCACAAGCAAAAAATACTAAATATAAAAATGACTTTGTGGAAAGCAATTGAAAACTTACAAATACAATAAAAGTATTTGGAAAAATTAAGATTAATTTATGTACGTACGTACTTTGTACAAGTGCATAACTGCAATCAAGATCATCATCCTCGTCCTCGTCCTCATGTCCATTATCCTCCTCAAATGGAGGATCCAATACGGAAACTGGACTGCATTGCTCTTTCTCATCCTCTTCTTGTACTACATTATCATTAATCCTTGCCAAGCCTATAACTGTTTCATAGTTTTCTTTATCCTAAACACAAAATTCAAATTAATCTACCGATTTAGTCAATAAAAACTAACAATAACATATCGAGTGACATCCCACGAGTGAGGTTTGAATAGGATAAAATGTATGCTGAATTTATCCTACCTTATAGAGATAGAGAGACCATTTCTAAAAGACTCTTATCTTAAAAATATTATTCTTCGAAAACAAAACATATTAGATATGAAAGAAAAATTATAGTAAAAACTACTACTCCTATAATATAATTATAGTTGAATTAAACATGCATCTAATTTTAACTGTCATTTTAATTCTTTTCATATTTATTAAAAAAATAGTGTTAGACTTTTATTTATTTCCATGCAAAGTTAAAATTGGAGAACAAGCAGACGACCAGAATTTAATGAAAAATTTGTCTTTTAGTGAGTCTAAAATTTAAAATGATAATATATTTATTGTCGTTTCCTATTCCAAGACAAGACCTATTAGAAAAAATATTTTATAATGACAAAGGCGTGAAATAAAGTACGTACATGCACAAATTTGTTTCTTTATATGGACTACTTCACCCATCTTTTATATTTAATTTTCTACCTTATTTTATATTGAAAAAAATTACTTTTGAAGGCAAAATACTTATTCTTTCATATTTAGAGTTTGATTTAATTTTATTATTATAAATAAATAAGTTTATCATTTTATTATAATCTTTGATAGCCCCGCCCCATCTTAGTTTTATATAAACTGAGACATATTTTTTCGATAAATTATCTCATTGATATGATACATTTGTATATATTCACAAATAAATTTGCTTTAATTGTGTTTATGTTTATAAATAAAATCATTTATAGACAAATGACCTAAACACACATCTTTTTTTTTTTATATAGTTTCTAAAATACCATATTAATTTAAAAAAATTAAAAATTACTTTTCAGATATATTACTCTCCTCTCGTTGGGACATTCTTCCCCTCTCATATATATATAAATCTCATCTTGAATACATTCTTCCCGTATGTATCCAGATGTCTATTGAGTGATTTAAACTCATGGACTTATACTTACCCAAGCAGAAAACCCTTTTAATATGATAATTTCCATAAAAATTATGTTCAATATGTTGATAATTAAGTAATTAAATAAGCATGAAACTCTTTACGTGAGTATTACTTTTTCATCTTTATATATTAATTACTTTTTTTCTTTTTAATTTGTGGTCAGTATAACATGTCACATTTTTATACTTCAGAGTTTCCAATAAAGAGGGTCACGTTACAAATATTTTAATTTTTTAAAAAATAATAAAATAAAAATTAAACACTCAATAAAAGCAAAAAAATCATATAATCAATTAGCTATTATGATCTGTTTTTATTAAGTCACATAAATTTGTTTTTAATAAAACCAACTAAAGTGTATTTAATTTTGTTAAAAAAAAATTTATTAGTTTAATATTTTGAGTCATAATGACTCACGGATAGTTACTGACAAAAGTAAAAAAAGACAAACCTCTTCCTTGTGACAAACCGGAGAAGCTGCCGGAGATATGAATTCCGGCATTATGTCGTCGGAGATCGACGAGCATCTTTGAAGAGAAAATCTAAAAGGACTTAATGGAGATGAACCAAATTCACCATCATCGCTATAATTCTCCAAATCCATTAACTTCTCTTCATTGATTTCACTGTTAACTTTGCTGTTTCCACCATTTTTCTTTCCATTTCGATCTTTCAATTTCTTCAAAATGGACCCAAAACCCCCAAATTTCACTTTCGATTTTGACGAGCTCTGTTGTTTTTGAATCCTCATTGCAGCTTCAAGAAGCAGAGCAGCAGTTCTTGCAGGAACATGCAGAACAAATTTCCCGATTTCAGGGCTCTTCCCCGGCGCCGGCGAGTGTAAATACAAAGGTGTTTTTCTTAAGTCCGGTGAGTCATGGAAGGAGAAAAAACAAGTATTTTTGCAGAAATTAGATATTGCCGTTTGATTAATTAGCTTTTGAGTTTTCTTCATTGGTAAAGAGGAAGAAAAATTAAGTGTTTTGAGATGAAACCGTTTATTAGCAGTGTAAAACTGTTCTTGATCTTCTTTTAGAAGCTCATGCAAATGCTTCTGTGCCATAATTCAACAAAAAAATGGACTTCTTTTCAGTGATGAGTTGAAGCAGAGAAAAACAGAGGGAGATATTGAAAATGGAAAATTGGAAAGATATATAGTAAGAGGAATTTAGAAGATCGAGGCAATTGATTAATGTTTTGGTGAATAATAAAACAAGTTACAAATTACCTTATTACAAGAAGACAAGAAAGTTGTACTCTGTTGAAAATATAAATTTGTGATAGATTGATTCAATAATTGAAACTGTAGCTTTTTGTAAGAATAGTAGCAGAATCAGATGGCAAACTTGTGATGACTAGCTGTTTTAATTAGCAGGAAAATGGCTCTTTCTGTCTCTAGAATATCTGTGTGTGTGTGTGTGTGTGAATTTCTAGGAAGTGCAGGGATAAAGGGGTTGATTTGGAAAACACAAGGGGTACAAATGATGACTGATGAGAATTGGTTTATTGAGAGTAACAACGACAATGACAGTCAGTGAATTTAAAATTGAAATCTGAATAAAGTAAAATATATATAAATTTTATTATTATTTTATATAAATAAAAAAATTATTTTTGAAATATCGCTAACTCAAATATCTTAGTTTTATAGCATAAAAATACTAGATATAGACTAGACTTGGTGAGAGTCAATAACAATAATAACAACATATCTAATAGAATTCTACAAGTAATTCTCGAAAGAGTAAAATGTAGGCAAATCTTATCACTATTCATAGAGTTAAAGAGACTATTTTTGAAAAATTTATTGAGAATCGAAATATTTTAATTATTTTTGTTCTTTTCACTGGCATAAGTTATTATTTTCTTTTTATTAAAATACACATCGATGTGAAATTGGTTTAATATTTATTCCCAAATTGACAATTTATCTGGTTAGGCTAATTCAAGGGAAAATAATTAAAAATGCCCTTGTATTATCTGAAAAGTTCAAAAATGTCCTTCATTCATACTTTGAGCTATGTATGCTCTTATACTTAGTGAAATGAGTCAAAAATGCTCTCAATTCAAACGGCGTTAACAATGGATGATTTTAGACAAATTTCATGCATCAACTACCACATAATATGCATAGTATTAGTTCTGTTAGAGAGGAGTATTTTTTGAATCAAAATTTAATCAATTGGTATTTTTGCTCTATTTTTAATAATTTAAAGATATTTTTAACCTTTTTTTATTTTCGTTAGAGAGGGGATATTTTTAAGTCAAAATTTAATTGAGGGATATTTTTGAACTAAAACGTTTATTGAAGGATAATTTTTTAACCAAAACGTAACAAAGGAATATATTTACTTTCTTTCAAATAGTTATTTTTGACCATAGAGGGAATTTATTGCAGTTCTTCTGCAAAACGAAGACAAAAGGTAGTCACGGAATACTCGAACAGAGTTTCTAACTTTTCCGGATCAGTTACACCTTTCACCGTAGCTTTTTATTTCCTATTTTAAGATTTTTTATTCATATTTAAGTCCAATTAAATTTATATTTACATAAAAAAGTCTTATGTTAGAGATAAAGTACATTCTAGAAAAGCATTTATATGAAAACTCGAAATCAAAATTTCTTATTAAAGATAAAAAAATACTATTAAATCATCACCATCTTTATCGTACTTTTTACCTTTTGATTTACCCTTTGTAATAACTAATGAGTTATCATAATGTCACATTTAACGTATCTTATTTTTAAGATTATAAATCCTTATAGCAATAAATCTTTATATGATTATATTAAACTCAAATGTAAAATAATGCATGATGGTTGTTGATTTGATTATAACAAAGTATTTTAAATTTGGAGGAAAGAGAAGAAAAATGAAATTCTTGAAGATTGTATTCATCATCGTTTCATTAAAGTATTTCCATAACAACATTGAGATCCTTAAAACAAGGAGAATAGGGGACCTAGATGAAGTTATAATGATGGTTATGCAATTATATTATATGGATTGGATCATCCATATAATATATATATAAGGTTCAGATATTTATATTTGAGATCTTTCTCTTGAATAAGATGTCAACTGAAGCAAAAGTTTCATTAGATATCTAATGAGTCGTTAACGACGTATTTATCAAACATATGATGATTTTAATTTTGTTAGTGAGATTTATTTTGATCTTTTTATGAATGCCCCAGAGTTTATGGGATATTTGAGATTTCGATTCTTTATGAATACCCCAAGTATTTGTAGGATATCTGAGATCTTGATCTATTTAGGAATACCCAAGAATTTTGGGGATATTCGAGATGCCTCTTCCTTTTTGTAGATATAAGTTAAGGTTTAAGGTAGAGTAGCCTCTAAGAAACTCTACGTATAATCCAACACGTCTCGTAAAGTCTCATAAATTTAAGTGTCTACAAATCCCTGGAAAAGAACTAGACATGAATGTCAACCTGAAATGCCATTGATCTAGCAAAAAAACATGCACTTCACCTTGAAACAACACTAACAAATCCATGACTTCTTGTCAATGGATATGTCTACTACTTATCAAAGTCCAAATTTATGCATAAAAAACTATCTCCACTATTATAAAGCTAAAGCATAATCAGCCATTTCAATGCATTAGTTGCTGGAAAGCCTCATTGAGAGTCTCCACAACATATTCATAACCAAGACTCTCAGCTTGATCCAGGAATTCATGAATATCACCCTGCGGAACTTGGAGTCCAACCAGCACATTCGCGACAATTTCTCCCTTTCAGAGACATGTAAAAACGAATTACTCGAAATAATAACAGAAAAACTACATGATAGTACTAAAAACGGAACAATGAGAGGTACCTGTGCATGGTAATGTAACAAACTTATATTCCAACGCGGGCTGAAAGTATCTAAAAACTTCATCAAAGCACCAGACCTGTCGGGGAAAGTAAATCGACAGAGAAGCTCATTGTGAACATCTGATCTCCCACCCATCTGCAACAAATCACAGCAGATAGAATGAGGGCGTTAAACAGAATAGAACAAATGGCACCATATTGAACAATCTCTGTCATATCGATCCTAACATAGTAGTAAAACATTCCAAACAACTATCGCGAGACAAATACACATATTTACTTCCTTTGTTGAAGACATGATGATAAGGAGAGATTTGAAACATTACCAGATGCCTTAGATGAACTTTGACCAATTCATTATCTGTATAATTAATCGTATGCAATTGCGATGATTCCATCCTCTCCACCATTTCTTCAAGTTCCAATTTAGTGTGAAGACCAACTCTGCAACAAATGATCTCATTATAAACGAATTCATAGATCTCCCTTCATGGATAACGTAATTAACAAAATCAACGACAATGAGTTAGCATTCTCTTTAAACGATCATAGAGACTTTACCTGTAAAGTACTCTAGCATTTTCCTTCTCAGAATCATATCTGTACTTCAATTCAGTAATATTAGTTTGTCCTAATATCTCATAAAACTTTTTGAAGCTGCCTGGCTCGTCAGGCAAATAAGTTGCGAGGACAGCTTCCTGCTCTCTACCAACATCCGCGAGTTCTGTTACCAATCTAAGTCTGTCAAAGTTCATGTTGGCTCCACTCGTTACTGCTACGATGTTTTCTCCCTTTAGGCCATAGTACTTACAGTATGCTTCCGCTCCAGCGAGGGCCAGTGCACCTGCAGGCTCTAGTATACTTCTTTTCTCTTCAAACATGTCCTGTTCAACAGAGCAATCAACTAATTTAATTTACTCCAAATTAAAAGTAACCTGCAATATGTTAGTGCTTACTAACCTTTATCGATGCACTTATAGAATCGTGATTAACTAGGACAACCCCATCGATTAATTCCCTGCAAAGACGGAAACTTTCTTCACCAACCATTCTAATAGCTACTGCGTCTGCAAAAGATCCAACTTGCTCCAGCATTACTCTTTGACCATGGTGTAACGCCAACGCCATTGAATTTGAATCCACTGGCTCAACACCAATAATCTTTGTATCCGGGGAAACTTTTTTCATATAAGCAGCAATGCCAGCTATAAGACCCCCTCCACCAACAGGCACAAATATCGCGTGTATCTTATCTTTGAATTGGCGATTAATCTCCATTCCAACCGTACCTTGCCCTATTATGATATCAGGGTGATCAAAAGGTGGGATGAACGCACGACCTTCTTCTTTGCCCCGAGCTACAGCATATGTTTGTGCTGCTTCATATGTTTCCCCCACACGAACAACAGTAGCACCCAATCTCTGGACTGATTTCCACTAGAAAAAACGAGAACAGGATGAATATAAATGCGAAGCTATAAGAACCAAAAGGATAATTCTATTCAACAACACTAACTTTAATTTCTGGTGTAGTAACGGGCATCACAATCACAGCGCTGCAGCCAAGTCTCTGGGCAGCTAATGCAACACCTTGAGCATGATTTCCAGCTGATGAACATATAACACCCTTTTCTAACTGCTCCTTCGAGAGCTTCGCCATCATATGGTAAGATCCTCGGACCTTGAATGAGAAGACCTGGCAATATATATGCGTGTAAGGACAATGTTACTGAGTCAAAAGGCTCAAAAATTGAACAAATACAGAACATATATAGACTTCAAAACTTGTTCTCCTTGATTGAGCTGAATAAGATGTTAGAGTTTGGGAAGGTATGAATGACAAATGAAGATTTTTCTGAAAAGTTATTTATTTTGAAGAGTTGAGACTTTTGTGAAGGATTGTGACTTTCTTGATAAGTCACAATAAGCACTTTTTGTTGTCTCTAACCCATGGTTGTTACCAGTTATATTGTAATGTATTATTAATTTAAATACAATATTTATTTTGATTATTACTTAGATTTCATTATATCGTATCGTTCAAATCAATTGTCAGGTAACAATGAAAAACCTATTTTATGTAACTAGTCGATTTGGTTACATCGTTACGTTAATAATATCTTCTTATTTTTTCATTTTATTTATTACTTAATAATTTTAATATATCATTTATCCTATCTTTTCATGGTATTTATCACATAACTTACAATTTCTTGTTTTTATATCCGTTAACCTCAGATATTTTACTTGAGGGGGATAATTTCCTTAAGACACGCTTTGCATTCAGTGAGCTCGACTTTCTTCTTATCAATTTTATTTTTATTTTTCACCTATATATGCAATTTTCATTACCAGTTTTCATTTCTATTTTTGAGAACTTGCTAGAATATTTGTGTTTATTACTTCCACAAAGGTTTGCCTTCTCTCGTCATTAATATCTTTGTACTCCTCCATTACCTTTTAGGAGGCCTACACCCCATAGAATTAAGGATTTATTCATTGTTTATTAACCTAAGGTAACTTCAAAATTATTCAAATTGTATAATCATTAATTACTCATTGATAAGGTCCTTGCTGATTCACATATAATTCCACGTGAACCATGCTACTTGGATCAAAGTATAAGCTATTGATACTTTCGGCTACTCGATTTTTTTATACAAAGAGTTTTTTTCCTTTTACAAAAGCACAAAAGCTTAAAGTGGTTTTCTAATACAGATCAACATGAATAGCAAATAAATTCATGTTCTGCATCTAGCGTTATGACAGTCCATTCAAGTTGCTTCAGCGAAATATCAGATTCATAATTTGAAGTTTACGGGTGCTATTCACGTCACATAGCTCATGCGACGTGAATTTCACGTGGTACACCAAAACTGCAAATTCACACCAAAGAAATTTCGAAAACTTAAAACACATACCGGATGAAGATCTTCACGTTTGAGCCATATATTTACCCCTAACCTGTCCGATAACTTATCTGCAAGCTGTATAGGCGTCTCATCAGCTAATTCATACACTTTCGAACTCAATATTTCCGCCACGTAATTGTAATCACTTCCAATTTCACCACTCGGATAATTCCGTAACAGAAACCCTTGCTCGCATTGCAACGAGCTCGGATGAACTATCGGAACCAATGAATCAAGTTTTGAAATCTGCAACAGGTCTGGCGTTGTAAGAACCGCCGGCGGTCTAATAATGGCAACTCGTTTGAACCCGGTTCGTTTTACTTTTACCTTCCCGCCGCCGGCGATTTCACAACAGTGGAATTCCCGTGATTTTAGGGAGGGAAATCGGAGAACGTCCATTACTGTTGTAAACGCCGGCGAACCTAAAGGAATCCTATAATATATATAATACATGTAACTCTTCCTTTTTTTTTTTTCTCAATAAATATCTACGTTACTTCTTTTACTATAACTCATTAAACTCCTTCTTTCTCCATAATTTATTCAAATATATTTTAAATATTGCTCTTTTCCTTTTTATTTATTATATTATATTTTTTGAAAATTAATTTGGATAAATTTTAAAGTTATATTATATTAAAAAACTATACAAAAGTATTACTCCTAATTCTGATTGCAACTTTGTTTATATTGATGTGGTGAAAATATACATCTTTAAAATATTATTTAAAATTTATGTACAAAAATAGAAATTATGACAACTAAAATGTGACCAAGAGAATACTATTTACATTTAATTTGTTCAATTGTATTTTGCATTTAATTTATTCAAGTTTAATTTGTTCATGTACACAAGAAATGTTGTTTAAATTTTTTATCCTTTATTAAAAATTCAACTTTAAATAAAATTATTTTTTCATCATTTCTCTTCCATTATATTTATACTATTATTTTAGTTTTATAAAATATTAACTATAATAAAGATACTAAAAATCAAATGGAGAAGATTTCTTATAATATTATTATGATTAAATATCTATAGAGATAATTTTTTCCAGTTAAAATAGACTTAATCTATAAAAGATAATAAAAATAATTCAAAATTATAGCTAAAAAACGAATTTAAAAAAAAAGCTTTAGAAAAGATTCAAAAAGTTGGTCACAAAATAGGAAAAAAGACCATTAAAATTTATTTGAAAAACGTCAAAACAACATAACAAACAAATCATACAAAATATGTAAAAAATTTCTTTCCTAATACAAAATATTTGCCACAAAATGGGGGGGAGGGGGAGGGGGGGGGGAGCTTAAAATAGAACGTCAAAACAAATATAGCCCAAAAAAATCTTTAGAAAAGGTAAAAAAATTTCTATTAATATTTGGTAACTAAAAATTGACTAAAATTTATAATTCTTAAATCTTTTTAATTAATATTAAAAGTCCTAAAATATAAATATTTTCTTTCTATTTAAAACATGTAAGAATTTTAACTATATATCTCATGAAACTATATATCATTTAGGTTTATGATTCTTGACTTCCGGATTAGGGTAGCAAAATTCCGGTAAATTTAGCATCAATCCAAGTCAAACTTATTTGTAAAATTTCATGTAAACCTCCTGACACGAAATAATTTAATTTTAAAATTTAATTTTTATTCTTAATGAAATAATCAGTCACACAAATATTTAAGTATGATTATTGAAGGAGTACTAATTTTTGAAATAATGTGACTACATCAGTAGCGTTATTTTTAATATTTAGATATTAAAAAAAAATTCGTATACCTAGTCCAACTTGATAAGGAATTTAAGAAAATAAAGAAAAATTTTCAATGTTGTGGTCCTAAATTAAAATTATGTTAAATATAACAAAATGCACTTTAATCTTCAATCATGTCACATGAAAAGTTGAAATTATAGTTTTGCTAAAAAAAAAAAAAGAAATGAGTCATTTTTGTTAAACTAACAAGAGTATTATAATGTGGCATAATTAGCATAAGTACCAACAAATTTCTAATCAACCACTAAGTTTAATTTTTTCATATACTAATTCATTTTCAATCAAATTAAAATAAGTGTATTATTAATATAACTACTACTTTCACGCGAGGGTATTGTTACCCCCTGAATTTAGTTTTGAATTGTTTGTGTCACTGAGCTGAGAATGCATGTTAATTAATCATGATTTAGTATACATGTCATATATACGTTGGTTTAGTATAAACATTGGATGGAACTAACTTATGAACAAGTATGATGAAGAGGACAGAATAGGGCAAACCTGGTACACTAAGCTCCCACTGGTCCGGGGAAGGACTCGACCATAAGGTCTTTTGTATGCAGTCTTACTTTGCATTTTTGCTAGAGACTGTTTCCAAGACTTGAACACTTATTCTAATTCATGATCTATTCGATGTTGGATCCACGTTTTCTGTTGTTCATGTTTCATATGTTCAATCCTGACTAACGTGTGAGAGTGTTGAGTTTTCACATCAGTATCTGATGAATTATATTATGATTTATTCGATGTTGAATCCATATCTTCTATCATTCATGTTTCATATGTCCAATCCTAGACGTGCAGGGGTGTTGAGTTCCTAACTCAGAACGTGATGGATTATATGTTCTCCTTACATGATCTTGAGCAATTCTCATCTCATGAGCGGTTGAGTTAGACCCAAATTCTGCTTTCTGCTAAGTTTTTTTTGTTCCTTTTTCACTAATATGTGCATCATTTACAGGTTATTCCAAGAGAACGTCTCAGCTTTGTGAAAGAACATGGTTTAGGCTTAAGTCCTGCGTCTCTGGCTGCTCTCAGTTCAGCATCTAATGCCCCGGCGGAGGATACTAAGCTCACATATACGGGCATGATCAGAATTATTCCTGATTTATCAACCAGATGCAAAATCCCCTGGTACTAAATTGCCTGTGCTGATCTCTCAGATTTTTTTCCTTTCAATTTCATGCGTTTCGTAACTATCATAGGATCGTTTCATGGTAGAAAAATTTGCGATCTTTTGATCCAGGGAGAAACAACAGGAAATGACATTAGCGGACATGTGTACTGAACCTGATAAACCATGGGAATACTGTCCAAGAGAAGTATTTCGGAAAGTTACTAAAATTTTAAAAGATGAATTCGACTTTGTATGTCTAAGTATCTTCTGTGCAAGAGTCAAAAAGTCTTCTTGATCTGATGCATATCATGTCTACATGTTTCAGGTTGTGAATGTAGGCTTCGAAATAGAATTTTACCTTATAAAGCATGTAATAAGGTATGTTACTTAATTTTGTGTTGCATTTCTCTCATATTTGGAATGTTGCAGTAAATTTGTATGAATGAAATTATCTAAAGGAATGACGAAGAAGAATGGTTACCAATCGATAAGACCTCGTACTGTTCTACATCAGCATTCGATGTTGCATCATTGATACTAGAAGATATCGTTACTCATCTTCAAACGATGAATATTGCAGTTGAACAGGTACGTTTTCATTTGCTTTAATGCAGAAATTACTCGCGAATTTCCAGTCCAGTAAAGATAGCTCCCCTTCTTGTCTCTTTCAAATATTCAGGTACGCGCGGAAACTGGGAAAGGTCAGTTTGAAGTTGTCCTGGGATATGCAGAGGCTAGTACATTTAATTTACGCGCGTGAAGTCATCAAATCAGTTGCAAGGCAACACGGGCACATGGCAAATCTTGTCCCAAAGTAAGTAGCAGATTTGTTGCCAGAGCACTTTAAGTTCCTTATTATAATCTCAAAGAGGGTAAAGTATACTCAGACCTGATATGAGGAAGTCCAACTATTTTTCAACTATTGCTGTACAGACCATTTGAATAACTGTTCAAATGAACGTTGTGCAAATTTCTTCAAAGTTGGCAATCAACTTTTGGCCAACTTTTAACAATTAAACCTGCAAATTTCTCTCATAAAAGGAGTTGCTGAGCTCTTCCAAAAATACACCAGAACCAAGAAAGAGTTTTAGAATAGTGTGAGTTTGAGAGTTATTTTTGTAATTTATTCTTGTGAGTAATAGAAGAAATTTTTCTCTTAAATTCATATTTACCATCGTTTTATTATTCCCTTGGGCTTCGACATGACACTTACTTTGAGGATAGAAGCCCTCTAAGAATGTGATATTTTGGCATTTTTTATCTAGGTATGCTGACGATGAAGATGGCTCTGGATCACATGTCCACATCAGTCTATCGAAAAATGGAGAAAACGTTTTCATGGCAACGGGGGATTTAAAATATGGAATGTCCAAGATCGGGGTATCGTTCATGGCTGGAGTGTTTAATCATCTTCCTTCCATATTAGCTTTTACTGCAGCAGATCCTCTAAGCTTAGTCATATTCTACAATTCTTACTCCCCTGCTTCTTCAACATTACTCCAGTCAAATTTACTTGATTGATTGAAAATATCGTACAACAAAAACAACAACAGCATATCGAGTGGAATCCCACAAGTGAAGTGTAGAGAGGGTAAAATGTAGACAGACGTTACCACTACCTCATAAAGTTGTTTCCTGTAAAAATATAGTACAGATATACAATATTTTCTCCTCAACTACTGTGCTATGGATGCAACTTTACTTACGTATGATTTTGTTAGCATTTATTTACGTGTAGTTATGAGCATTTGCTACCAAAGACCCGAAACGCAGCTTACCTCTGTTGGGGGAAAGAAAATACAGAGGCACCACTGAGAACCTGTAGCCCTCCGGGAATTGCAGATGATCTCGTCAGCCATTTCGAAAACAAATCGTTTGATGCGTGTACAAATACATATCTTGGTCTTGCTTCAATTATTATGTCTGGTGTCGATGGATTGCGAAAAGATTTAGCCTTCCAAAACCAGTAGGTAAGTTAGCCGAGTACTGTTCCTTCTGTTTTAATTTGCTTGTCTGATTCTGAGTTGACGCGGAATTTAAGAAAAGAAAGAAGATTTGAGAATTTTGTCGTATTAAACTATGAATACGTTGAATATAAAGAAATGTACCTTAGTCTCGTGATCTTAAACGTTGTTGAATTTTTGGTCCAAGTTGGCAACTCCCACTTATTCAAAATTAGTAGGCAAATGGTTAGTGGAAGGGTGGCCACCAACCCTTGCCTTTGGTCAATTTTTGTAGGTGAATTACTCCTACATAAAGGAGTAATTCATCTTCATTGAGGACACACCAAACTTGAGAGATTTAGAATAAGAGGGAGTTTAAGAAATTTGTAAGTGTTGTAATACTCCTTTTATATCACTAAGTGATACACAAAATTATATCTTCGTAGTG
>JAOTQJ010000002.1:20503595-20516067 GCA_025642045.1 Solanum sejunctum
TAGTCTGCTACTCTAATTCGTGACCTCCACTTTATTATGAATTAAAAAATATTGATTAAAATACTTTATTATCTTAAATAATCAAGGAAGAATTAAAAATTTTTACACCTATCCTTCTTATAGTACTCCTCCGTCTCCTACTTTTCTTTTAGGTTTGTTTAATAAAAAATTTTCACGTCATATATTTAACACTATAAGATTAAAGAGTATTTTAAAATATTTAATATAATTTTAATTTAGGACCACAAGATAGAAAAATTATCTTTTTTTTGCTTAAACTCAATGATAAATCAAATTAAATTATTTTTTTTTTAAACAAAAAAATAATAAGTATGAAGAGAATTTAATACACTGAAAGTAACAGTAGTAATTTAATTGAGATCAAAGAATTATTGATATTAGATAATCAAAGAAGAATCAGTTACTATCTTTACTTAAAATAAGTGTGAAAAAATTAATATAATGAAAAGTAGTAATAATAATTGATTACTAATATTTAATTATATATATATATTTTTATTTTTATTTTTTAAAATATATAAAAATTAAACATAACAACTAAAATGAATTGGAACGAGGAGGGAGTAAGAGTATCTCAGCAGCAAGCAAAAATCAATGAAAATGATTGAAAAATCAATGGGTGAAAAGGTGCAGAAGTAGCTGTAGCTTTGGTGGCTAAATCCAATTTTTAATTTTACTGTAATTACAGATTAATTTTATGATACAAAGAATGTGATAATTTTCTCTTCATTTTAATGATAATGCTTAAGGAATATCAGTCTTTAACTATTGCAAAAATCAGATTAATAATTATGTCACCATCTCACAATATTTATCAGCCGACACATTATAATTATGTATAATCTAATTATAATTATAATTATAAAATAACTATAAATACCTTTTTTAATAAATATTAATTGATAAAATGGTAATAATGGTAATCAATCTATGAACACATTTTAAATTTTATTAATAGTGTAAGAAGATTTTTGCGTTGTAGATATATATACTCTTCACTTCAATATATGTAATGATTTAACTATATACTAAATTTAAAAAATGTGAAGATTTTGCAATATTTCACAGTTGCCCTTAAAAGAAAATATATCTTTACAGACTTTTTATCAAATAAGTGAAACAAAATGAGTAAATATGATGTTATTAAATATTATAAAAGAAAAACTGTGTTACTCTATTTTTGGGAAAAAAATAATGTGTCATATGAAATGAAATAGAGAAAGCAATTTATGAGAAAATTAGTTGAGGCCCTTTAGTACTTATTAATATGATATGATATACCTATAATATATCTTTAGATGATAATTATTTTATATACATACATCATTAAAATCACATATATTTTATATATTCTTTATCGATAATTGACCTTCAAATGTAATTTAATTTGTTCATTTGACACTTTTTGGTATGAGTTTCAAGCCGAGCTCTACCAAAACGCTTTGAGGACGCACATTAAAAGTGTAGATTCATAGAGTACAAGTCTGGAGCATAAGGTTTGAACAGAAAAACATATATTTCCATCATAAAACATATACTCCGAATGTTAATTTTGATTTTTATCATTTTAAAATACTTTTACTATAAATGTTTTTCTTAATAATACTCTTCACTTCAATATATGTAATGATTTATTTATTTTCTTAATAATAACTAATTATAAAATTAAAAAAATAAATACAAAATATATATCTCATAAATTAAAAAAAATTTATATTTCTATCTCGAAACTTACGTCTGGCCTCGTATCGCATAAAACGTCTTATTACACTCCCAAGTGGTAAGAGTAGATTTTCGTCAATAAAGCGTTTATAAAGTACTCGAACGGAGACAGAGACAATTGGTGACTAAGATAAATATTGGTGGCTAGCATGATAATTTAATGTGCTAAAATAAATAAGTTAACAATTTTTTATAATTATTTTTTAGAATATTGATAAGTAAAGACTAAATATTTGTTAGTTTTAATTTAAAATTTGATTATTTTTATAATAGTCATGCATCACACAAATATGTATGCTAATTTATTTATATACAATGCTGGCTGCTTTTTTAGGTGTCAAAATTAGCTTATAAAATTATAA
Organism: Solanum sejunctum; assembly: GCA_025642045.1. Lineage (NCBI taxonomy): Eukaryota > Viridiplantae > Streptophyta > Magnoliopsida > Solanales > Solanaceae > Solanum > Solanum sejunctum. Next base: position 20,505,701 of record JAOTQJ010000002.1, read on the forward strand.
TTTATTTATGTTTGAATGGATTAATATTCTAATCATTTTATTGATTTAGTTCTGTAGGGGTGTAAAAATTGAATCGACTAATAAATCGAATCGATAAAAATGTTATTGGTTTATTGTTATTGGGTTATTAGGTTATCTGATTTTTAATGATTTTAGAAAAAAAAAATTATTGGGTTATCGGTTATCGTTTTTTACTATTGGGTTATTCGGTAAACTGATAACCCAATAAAATTATAATAATTTACTATTTTATCCCTTTGTAAGTAATTTAATAGTAATAAGACACTATAACAATGTTTTATATATTTTAATCTTTATAGCACTTAAGTGAGTAGTTATTCACTTTAATATTTTAGTTTGTAATTAACTAATTATAGCTTTTGCAAGTTTGTAAACATAGTTTTCGCACTCTATCTATTTTTTATTAATGCAAATTCTCATTATAATTCTTATCGGGTAAGCCGAAAACCAAATCTTTAAGGACCTAAAATCGATAAACTGAAAATTGATAAAAATTATTTTATTGGTTTCTTATTGGTTTAGCATATTTAAAACCAAGATCGATAAATCGAACCAATAATATACAAAATCGAATCAAATCGATCAATGCACACCCCTATAGTTCAGTTCAACTCATTTAGTTTAATCTATTTTGATCATAGCTTAATTTGTTGCTTAGATTGATCATAAGAAATTTTGTCTAAATTATTTTTTAAAAAATATTAATAATTGATATTTGTTTTATATTTATATACGAATTGAATAGCCTGAGTTATAACTCAATTTTTATGACATGTCAATCCGTTTTGCTCTAGCCTAAATAACATTAAAGTCGATTAATAATTCGTCTATTTATTATTAAATAGATTTTAACATTTTTAAATTCAACTCAATCATTAATTTGACACCTCCTAATAGTTGTTTATCATTGGGTGTTCGACATTAGTTTTGAGATTGAGATTAAGAGCCTATTTAGGTGGGTTTATTGCTTTTGACCAGTAATCCAAAAGTCATAACTTAAAAATTTTAACTTATGACTTTTACCTTTTCTCTCTTATTTTTTTTAATAAACTTTTTAATTTAAAATTAGTGTTTATAAGCACTTTTTAAATTAATCCAAATATTTCAAAAATACTTGAAAATTACTTTGAAAAACACTTAAAATAAACAACATATCCAGTGAAAGTATTTGTATATGGACTTTCGTAGAGTTGAAGCCTATAGGATTAACACTCGTATCCATTATACTGAATTTGTATTGCGTTTGTATTTGTATATAGACTTTCGTAGGGTTAAAATCGTTTTATGTACTCCAAAAGAAATCGTTAACATCCCAATCTTCGAGGGGGGCTGCTGACTTGAGGTATTGCATTTGTATATATTTACTCACAAGTGGAATTTGCGAAAGATAAAATTTATGCCGATCTTACTACTACATCTCATAAAGATAAAAAGGTTATTTTCGAAAGATGCTCAACTCAAATATATCAATCCAAATAAGGCCAAATTTTCATTTATGCAATGTAAGGTTAATTAAAAAGGAAAACATTTTTTTAATCTAATAATTTTATTATTATTATTAACATTATTATTTTCAAACTCAACTTCAAAATCTTTAATTGAGAATAAAAAAAATTATTCATCACACCACGACTCTTGGCGAGCGTTATTTCTTTTGCTATCTGAATTTTCTAATATTGTTGGTGTCTTTTCCCTTTAACCTGCGTGAGGACAGTTGTTTTATTAGTGATAAATTTTGTTTTCATAATTGTGGATTAACTGTGGATCCATCTACATATAAAACACCCATTTGATGAGAGACAGTCAATGAAGGTGATTATTAGACTTATTATGGTGCTTAATACTCTAATTATCACTTATCTTGACTGTCCTTAATATTAATTAATTAGTATATCCCTTTTTATTTTTACTAGTACTAGAGGAGCTATGGTCAGATGAATACTTTTCGTTGAAAATTTTTTTTGAATATGTATAGGTTAAATATAGATATTTTGATATATATTAATTGTTGAACACCTTTAATACAAAAGTCACTCACTCATGTTCTAATTAAAGTATGAATACTCTTGACAAAAATATTGGTTCCGCCATTAATTAGTACAATAATAATATTATCCCAATGTCTCAAAGGCTCCCGCCCATTGCCGGGTAAAGGAAGATCGGATGTACGCAACCTGAACCCTTATGTTTAAAAACATAGCGCGACTGTTTTCGGACGCCATTGATTAGTGGTATATATATTTTAATGCACTTTGTTGGGACTTTGCACTACACAAACCTAAAATAATATATTTTCCAACATTAGTATTTTATTATCAACTTATAATATCTGTTCTCCTTTATGTTGTACTATATTTTATTTTTTCCATTTTGAGGAGTTAAAAGCATATTGTTGCTTTTACAGTTACAAATCCAAATTATAATTGAACTTTTTATGGCAAATTAGCAATTCCAACTTTTGAGTTAACAACACACTTTGGTCATAATTATAATTTCAACTGAAAAAAGCATTATGAGAAACTTTTTTAGGGGCATAATGAATGTAGTATATTTTTTTCCACAAAAAGGTAAAAACTGTTTGGGACCTGGCAACTACTTGTATTCATTTAGCATTTCTACAATAGGAGTCCATCTCAAAAAAAAAAAAAAAAGAAGAAGAAGAAGACGTAATATATAAATATTTTGATCATTTTCGAGCACCTCATATCTTTTTTGGGGCGTCCCAAGATTTGATCATGTTTGTATGATTTCTTTTGCACTACCTTTTAGTTTAAGTATTTACGCCTTTTAATTTTGGATGTGCAAAAACAGGCATTAAAACTTTGTATAAAATTAAACAAGTAGACACATATATTCTACGCCACATAATACATGTAGGATACCACGTAAGATATGAAATTTTCATGTAAGACCAACACTTCTATTTGTTCAATTTTATATAAGTTAAATGTCTAGTTGTGTGTCACGCACCAATAGGGTATCCTAGACATGACTGACACTCGGAGACCATTGCTAGCCCCCAAGCAGATCACTCAGTCTCTTTGCCATCGTCCAGTCAATTCATCAGCGGAAAGAAAGGATATATTGAATGCAAAAGCTATTCTATCAGTGGGCTCATTCTAGCAACATCATTCTATCATAAGAAAGTAGAATAGATGACAAACAATCTCAATAATAAAGAAAAGAAGTATGAGGGACAAGAACCCTCGACATCAACATCAGCATCAACATCTACGTCGATGTCTATAAAGCCTCTATGTTATGATCTAAGACAGTACAATGACAGGGCATGACTACCAACTGATAAATAAAAGACTATCCAATGTTATGATCTAAGGCGGTACCATGACAGGCCATGACTACCAACTGATAAATAAAAAACTATCTAATCAAAGGCGGCACCATGATAGGCCATGACTATCAACTGATAAATAAAAGACTATCTAATCAAAAAATAAATATCCTCCGAATGCTGGGGAGGACTCACCACTGTCAGGAATGAAGAGCCCTGAACCTCAACGATTGGACTACTGAAGTCCTCGGTCTATAGTATCTGCATCATAAAATGATGCAGCGCCAGAGAGACATTAGTACGTGAAATATATTGTATGTAAAACTGGCTAAAAAAAAGAAAACAGTATAATTGACACTCATCAATCACTCAGCCTCACCTCAGATATAAGAGACAAGACTCTATCACCTCATTATCCATCAAACATCAAACAATCACATCACATCAGAGTTCTATCATCAAGAAACCTATCTAGGAGTTTCTATAACCGACAATCACTACCTATGAGCCAGTAGTGATACAACGAAGAGATGTCGTTGCCACATCTGTCTAGTACCTTGCCGGAGCAAAGGACGAGTCTATCAGTGGATCTAAAAGTCTGTTAAGTCCTCTTTTGGGACAAAGGAAACATCCACTTTCACGGTTCAATCCTCTCCTTTGCTGGCCACATAGTTAATAGGTCCGAGTGGGACACACTCTTACCCATTTCGGTGCTAATACTCCTCCCAAGACCCAATATGCTCATAAGTCCATCAAGAACTCTCATCACCCAACCTCTACGGGCAAGATTTTCTGCCCAATCTAAGGGAGTTATACCCATTTGACTCTATCAACAATAATTTTCAGCTATCACAGTCATCAACACACTCAACTCAGGACTCACTCACTCACTCATCATTTGTAAGCATTCAAGGCTCTAGATGTCCTCCTAAACAGAGTGTGATTCTGCGTCTACTTCGCGTTCCGAAGGGGCGCGAAAATCTCACTGTTTTAAGCCTATTTAAAAATTATAATTCGTATTTTTGCGCGATAAAGCCGAGTCGAAACCATTTTTCAACTCAATTTTTTGCACTGATCGCAAATGCGATCTTAGATTTTTCATGGAACTTGGGAAGATACATTGTGCGTATGATCAAGTTTAGGAGCATTTTAGTAATTTTATGGGGTGTTACATTATGTATTTTCAAAATTAAAAGATATAAATATTAATTAAAATCATATTAAAGGGCACATTCATGTATTATAAAAAAAAAATACTACTAAATAGGAATTGTGGGTAAATAACTTAATCTTCAACTAAGTGCATTATTAGCCCTCTTTGTAGTATTAAAATAATATTGTGTGAATTTTGAAAGTGTATATATATAATGCCTAGTTTTACGAAGAGATCACAGATTTACGTGACTATATATAATGCCTAGCCATAAATTCACCACTGATTAAGTGATTATCTTTGTCCTTTTTTTTTTTTTTTTTACAGAATTGGAGGTAGAATTTTGACCATGGGTTTAACTAAATCCAACAATTTCAATGTGAATTTTGCATTCATCTCTAAAAAGTTATTTAATATATATAAATTAGTAATTCAAAAAAATTAAAATTTCAAATACATATACTTTAACAAAAATAATATATTTAGTATAATTTCAAACTCAATTTATTAATTTAGCATATGCATTTTACAGTTTATCACAAACTCAATTTACTAATTTGTCTAAATTTAAATAAGTTCTTCAATATAACACAATGTCTTGTTTATTAAGATTAACTAAAACAGCAAACTATTTGAAAATATCAAAAATATTTTACGCTGAATAAAAAAATAGAAATTTATGGAATAAAAATTCAGCAGTTATTTCATTATTGCCTATTCTTGCAAACCCATCAAACTTATTATAAATCATTGATCGTTAAAACGTATTCTCATAATCCCTAAATCTACAATTCTGATAATAGAGACGTAATTTAGTAATATGTCAATTTAATTATTATTTTGAATCTCAAACAATTCGATTAAGAATTTTTTTTCTGTCTAAAAACATCTGAATCAATTGTCCCGACAGCAATAAAAGGGACACACCAGTGGGAAACAACATAATTTTGCAATGTAAAGCTGTCTACCCTAATTGACACAGTAACAATATTTGGACACGTCAAATGCCTATTTTTCCAAATTAATTTGAGCAATTTTATCAACGATCTTGCAGGTTTTTCTTTCTTTCTTTCTTTCATATATAATGTGATTAAATTTTTTTATTTTGCAACATTTTTATTTACGAGTCACAAAAATGAATCAAGATTCAAGAACTTGTAGGGAATTAGGGATTTTCTCTTATTCCCAAAGTAAAGTCAAGTACTGTACACATATGTACACACACACATATATGTCTATCTCTATCTATGTATGTGTATTTTGTACATATACATTGTATATGTATATTCAACTAATTAACAAATTGTATATCTATCCACTTTAACTAATTGTCTAACTAACAATCAATCACCTAACTGATTTTCAATTACACATTCTCAATAAGAACCATAAAGAAAAATTGCATTTATCAAGAGATTTCTATGTTAATTGAATTAACCAAATAACAAATTATTAATGATTCATATCAAACTAAACTAGAACTCTTGATAAATGCCCTTTGTAATAATAGTTCTACATGTTCTTTGCTTTATTAAAGAACATGTAATTATAATAAAGCAAAGAATTACATTAGAATTACTATTTCTATCATATTTTAATTGAATTTGTGAGATAATACATATATATATTAAAAAAATATTTGAAGATAAAATTTACACCATATTTTTCACTATTGCCCTTTGTAAAATCATATATGTAGTGTAATATATCTCTCAGAAAATATAAAACTTCAAAGGAAAAATATGAAAAAAGTTTAAAACATTCATTTTGAACTTTGAATAATTCAAATATTTTGAACATTCAAAAAATCTTAAAAATTCAATTAATTTAAGATGGAGGGAGTACTAGATAAGAATTTGTACATACTTCTTTCGTACATATTTACTTGTCACATTTGAATTTAACATATTCACTAAGAAAATTACGGTTGATATGACTATGCTATCACACTATTGTACTAAGTATTGAAATTTTTTTTTAATACGTTAAAAATGACAAATATAATAAACAAATAAAAATCAACAAAGCAAAAGGTAGATTGGTAAGTTTTTTTTTTCCTCCTGGTTTTTTATGTTATTACCACTTTCTTGGAGATCATGTTGTATTGGAATCAGGTGAAGCCCCCTAGATCACTTTTTTGAGAATATAAAACATTTAGAATATTCTTGGGGTAATTGAATGAAAAAAATATAGTGGATTATATAAGATGGTTAGTTGGACAAGACCCTAATTAGGTCAACCTTTTAATGATTCAAATAGACTAAAAATTTTCCAATTTGATCATATCTTTCTCTACCTAACATCAAGAATCTTTGCTTTGCTGCTAATTCTTTTGATTTGATACCTTATTAGGACATATTTCAAACCACTTTTAAAAAGAAAAAAAAATCATGTGCTAGCTAACTTTGCAACTCCAATAATCTTGATAATCGTCTTTCATTTTTAAGTTACAGTACTGATAACAATTCATTTTTAGATAAAAATATCACAACGACAAAACATAAGAGAAATACTAGGTATACAAGTAAATAAACCTTGCCTACTATTGATATATTTTAAAGTCGTGTAGATTTAGATCTAAAATAAACAATATCATTAACGAATTGGATAATCCTTTTGAATTCCACGTATGACAGAAATTTAATGCACCAACTTATTTAAACACATAGCAAAAATTTAGTATGCTAGAGTTATTTGTATATTTCATATAATATAATAATAAAGACATTTGATACGTACAATTAAACAACCAGAAAATAACAATTACTAACTCCATGCAGTTATAAACTTCTTGTTTGAGCTCATGAGAGATTTTACATATACTATTATATAATTACCATAAACTATTCATTTTAATGACAAGTCTATATATAGTCTCAAATATGTGGAATGAAAAGATTAAAAAATTTTAGTGTTATTCTCAAGATCTGTTGTTGATTCTCTTTTAGGGTTGGTTCAAAAGCCAAGTTTTCAGGCCTCCACGGCTGTTCAGGGTTTTTTACCTTCATGGGTTGTTTAAACCTTATAAAGAATTCACCATCTTATTATATATTAATCATCAATATGACATATTTGTTATTCTTTAACATATTCTTTATTTCAGTTTATGTATCTGTTTGACTAAATACAAAATTTAAAAAGAAAAAAATGACTTTTTAAAAATCATAAATTGACATTAGATTTGTAAATCGTTTCATAATTTTTCGGGCACAATCAACCTCTATATATTTAAACTGTCTTTACTCGTAGGAGTATATTTTAGTTTGTCGATTATGTTATGACTATAGCTATGCTCATGATGTTGACCTAATTGAATTGGGGGAAGATATAAATCTTATTATAGGTCAATCGATTGAAAAATTTGATACTCTATTAATATTAAGAACTTGTCATACCATAGAAATTTTCATAAATATTTATCTAACTATATGTAACTCATCACTTTATCAAAAGTAAACTAAAAAACTTTAAATTATATTTATTTCTAAATATAAAAGGTAACATTCTTTTTAACAAACCGTAAACTAAAGTACGAAATATATAGCAAGTACATTCAGTGGAAAAGATTGGCAAAGCTTAAACTAAAACAGTTAAAACCATTTTTTTTCAAACATACAAACAACAAATCCATCCCAATATTTTTTTTTCCTGCAGGAGCCTTCCATCTCATTTGAATAATTATAACTAGTGTATATATATGTATATGTATATTAAAAATAGCCATTTCATATTTAGCAGGTTCAGAAAAGGGTCCAAGAGGTGTAACGTAGACAGTTTATCCTAAGGCAAGCATTAGTGTCTACTTTCATACAACTCGAACCTGTGACCTGTAAGTTATACTGAGACAACTTTATCGTTGCTCCAATGCTCCCCTTTGAGATGGTGAGATGGAATAGATATATATGCATATCTTAAAATTTGAAATACGTATTTAATTTTTAGCTTTAGTTGTTGAGATGGAACTATGGATAATTCCAGAGAGTTTGGTCTGCAGCAGCAGTATTGTCATCATCACCAGGCAGGTTGAGACGTGGTGGACTAAGTAGCATCCCTTCAGCCATATTCATAATAACATTAGGCATATCAAATATCAAATCTTCATCCATAAAGTACTCATTATTAACATTATTATTATTCCCAGGCGTCAAATTATTATTCTCCACCACCGGTCTAGTACTACTACTACGCCCGCCTACTAACGCATCCCCGGCTGCCCCGACCGCTGAGGCCGCACAGGCCGCAGCAGCCTGGATATCCCGGGGCGAGTTAGTAATTGGGACAGGCAACGAGGATGCCGAGTTCGGAAAGTTGAGCTCCGCGTTCCTGCCTTTAAGCGCCAGCGCAGCCACGTCATATGCGACCGCGGCCATTTCCGGGGTCGGGAATGTACCGAGCCAAATCCGGTTCGGGGAACGCGGCTCCCGAATTTCGGACACCCATTTCCCGCTGCTCTTCCTTTTTCTTATCCCTTTGTATACCGGGTGTCTCCCCGTATTACTAGTGGATCCCAATCCCGATCTCGATCCTGATCCTGATCTGGATCCGGATCCACTAGTATTATCATTAGCCCCAGAACTGGACATGTGGAGTAATATGTTGTCTCAGATTGTGATTGTAGTAATTCGAGTGTAAGATTCCATTGGATTACTGAAGCCATTTATGGAAGAGGAACAACAAGCCTTGAGCAGCCAAATTGAAAATTGGATAGAAGTGGCAACCAGTTGGGAATGAACTGCGAGGAAGTTTTGGGTGAAAGCCAGAAATATTTTGCTGGATCGATGTAAAAAAAACCGCGCACACAAGAAGTGTTAATTAGAAAAGTGACCGTTTATAAGTTAGTTCAGGGAAAAGGATTAGATGTAACAGTAGTGGAAGAATGTCATAGAATGTGAGAGGTTGATACCACATTACATAATGTCAAAATCATTGCATTCATGTACTCAAATTTGGTGTCCCACTTACAAGTGTGTGCGCATACCTTATTTGTAACTACTCCATTTGTTAGGGTTTTTTCATGGCGTAAAATCACTTATATATATTTGTGTTGTTAAGAATAATTTAATTAAGGATAAAATTATATTGTTTTCAATTAAGATAAGATAACATTCTTTTAGGGACGGATTAAAAACAAAAATGTGCCACATAAAATGGACAAATTGAGTATTATAATTTTAATATTCTCTTTGTTTCATTTTATGTGGTGCTTTTAACTTGATTGGTGTTTAAGAAAAAAGAAAGATTATTTAAACTTATGATTTAAAATAATCCTTAGATATTTATGTGGTTGAGATTTATTTCATCATTAATAATAAAAATAATATTATAAAATTAAATTGTTTCTAAGATAACATTCTTTTTTAAATAAATTAAAAACAAAAAATATGACACATAAAATATGACAAAAAGAGTATTTAATTAGGTGAGGAGTATTAGTATTAGTCTCGAATTATTTATATTATAATAATAGGATAAATACACTGTGTGATAACTAATCCATATTGAAATATTACGATGCATAACTTTGTCTATCACATCATTCACATCAAACAACGTTATTTCCTTTTTCTTTTTAATATGTTTTTCTTAGAGAAAAATTTTACTACTACCTTCATCCTAAAAAAATTGTCTTAATTAGTTATACTATTTGGATAAATAGGATATTTTTTAATCATAATTTTTAAAAATATTTTTTAAATACTTTAAATTATTATTTATTATAATTTATAGTACTTCTATTTCTATAATATGTAAATATGAAAATTTTATTAAAAATAAATAAAAACTCAAGTCTCAAGTTCACAATTAAATAATTATCTCAACACTACTTACTAATTAGTACTAGCATATTACGATAAAATTCATAAAAAGGATCAGGGAAATATCACGTTCGTTAAAATTTAA
>JAOTQJ010000002.1:20542263-20559879 GCA_025642045.1 Solanum sejunctum
TGATTATATTAATTTAATATGTTAAAATTAAATTTGAATATTCAAAAATTATATAAAAAATAGTCATATTGTAATTTTTCTAATATTAATCTAATGAAAAAATATATCTTAAAAAATATTGATTAAAATTTGTATACATTGACTATCAAAAAGTTAAATATGATAAATATTTTGAGACGGTATGAGATAATCATAAGGGACAAAAAAAAAGAGTCATCGAGGTACCTTAGCGATAAATACTCATTTTCTTCCTACGAGTCATCGAGGTGCCTTAGCAACGAATAATTTCTGTTGCTAAACAGTAAATTTTTTTATTAATTTAATTAAGCGATGAATAATCAGACAAAATGTTAATTACATGCTATTTAGCGATAGATCAACGATGAATTCGTTGCTAATTACTTTCCTCTCTCTTCTTTTTTTTTTGGTCGGTGTAGTCTATTTATTTTGTAAAGCCTATAATTAAGGTCCATTTATATCTTATAATTAAAGATGAATTATCATTAATGATGACTATGTTTTTGTACAGAAAACAACAAGATTGTATCTAATGATATTATTCATTCAATTTCCACACAAGAAGAAGACTTCACCAACGTAAGTCCTTTTAATTCTTTTATTTTCTCAAATTTGTTTTTGCTTTAATTGATTTCGATGTGTGTATGAATTTTCTTGTTCTGATTAAATTAATTCAAAGATAAAACAATGACAATAACATACTCAATGAAATTCCACAAGTGAAGTTTGAGAAGGTTAAAATATACGCATATCTTGTCATTACCTCAATAAAGAGATTATTTTTAAAAGACCATCGTCTCAAAAAAAAATATCATCCCTAAATTAAATTTAAATATGTCATTTGTAGGGCTTAAGCTTTTGGATTGTTACTTTGACCCTGCAATATGGTATTAGAACATACATATATTTTGGCATGTTGAAAGACATATAATTTTAATAAATAAAAGAGTACTCTTTTCTGTCTATTTAAAATATTACTCCTCTGATTTTAAAGTAAGTATCATTTTAGTTAGTTAAAAAATAAATAAATAAGTCTTAATGTAACTATCTCTTTAGAAATTTAAGATAATAATAATCATAATACCTAATTGTTTCAAATTCTACCTTCATATTAAAGAATTATTTCTTTTTAATAGTGCTCAATTCCTAAAAAAAAATTAATTTATATTATATTAAAAGTGTCAAGGTCCTTAATAATGTTGATTGAATTTTTTGTCCTTCATTAAAAGACTCTACTTCGACAAAATCATCTTTTCATCTTTTTTTTTAGAATTTTAATAATACTAAAAATAAATAAAAATTAAATAAAAAAATTCTACACAAAGAATCCTTTGTGTTTAAACAGTTATATTATTTTTATGCTATATAGAAAACATGTTAATAAAAAAAAAGATTAACTACACAAAAATTAAAGTCAACTTTATCGCATGAGTACTCGCCAAAAGCGAATACAATAGATTGAAAATATTTTATACAGTTTAATTTTTTGAATCTTATATTGACAAAAGCGTCTTTAATAATTTATTCTTTTGTGGGAGGAAAATATTAAAGTAGAGATAGTGTATTATATATATATTCATTAATAGACGCATGATACAGATTCAATACATATATACTAAATTGATATTATATTAAAAATATGAAGGTCCTTAGAAATATTTTTCAAATATTTGTACTGTTCAATTTAATAATATTATCGTGACGCACACGTGTAATACACGTACACTAAACTAGTAATAATAATGAATAGGGTCAAACAACTAAGTAAATGATTGCCTTAAATTTTTTACTCCCTCTCTTCAATTTTACTTGTTATTGCTTCGCCCTTTGAAGTCAATTTAACTAAACTTCAAAGTTAAATTGAAGTAGGCAGTAGTTAAATTTAATAACTGAAATCTAAGATTTAGATGATTGAAAACTATACAAAAAATACTATAAGGTGCAATATTTCTCATATTAATATGATGCAAAAATACATTTTAAAATATTGATGAAAGTTCATATAGTTTGACCTTCATAATAGTGACAAGTAAAAGTGAATGAAAAAAATAATTTCTTAATATATATGAAAAAAATTAGAATGACACTTATTTTGAAACCGATTAAATGAATGAAGTCACACACTTTTAATTTTAATAGAACATTTTCCTTTTTTAGTAGTATTATTTTTTTGATATATTGTTCTTTATGGTTCTTGAACAGCTCATGGGGATGGAGAAATGTGAAGAGAGAGATGAAGTTTGTTTAAGTAGAAGAATGGTAGCTGAGGCTCACTTGGATTACATATATACTCAAAATAAACCCTAAAGATGGATTAAATAATCTATCTAATATTTTAACTATAAATTAAACTACATAACATATAGAAATTTAGATATGACAATTTATACCAACAAAAGTATTTTGATTGATTTTTCGTAAGATATATTATTTGTTTATTAATAAATTGTCTGCGCTTCTTTCAATTGTGAAGTAGCAGTTAGTCAATGCAATTTTCGACGCTCATAATGGGTCATCCGAAAACAGTCACGCTATATTTTTAAACATAAGGGTAAGGCTGCGTACATCTGACCTCTTCTTATCCTGCAATGGGCGAGAGTTTTTAAGGTATTGGAGTAATGTTGTTGTAATAATAGATGTCTTAGGAGGTATAAAGAATCACTAGTGAAAACTTTTAAGAAGTCATAAAATTGTATATTTGTCCTTTTCTAATAGCCTTTCTAATGAACTGATCTTTAATTTTTGCTTAGGAATGAACTTATGACTAATGAAACATAAATTCTTTGGAAATTGAAATGATATGTAGAAATATATTGCACTTTACTATAGCAAAAACGTAGTTAACCTTCACAAACAGCTAGTCTAACTATACTTCTCCTGCTTATTCACCCACCATATGTATATGGTTTTTTTCTGATAGAACCACTCTATTGTCAACTTCTAATAAACGTGATTAATCCAATTTTAGATCATCTTCTGGAATTGTATAACTATCAAAAATGAGTGACTAAAACGATACTAACAGATTTCAATTAGGAATGAAATATAAAAAAAAAATTATTATTGAGGAAAATGATACTATAGCTTCAATTAAAGCAAAGCCCAAAATAGCACGATCAAATAATTACAGTGACAATGATAATTTCACAATACAAAATTATTGAGGAACTAATGACAGCTTCCAATACCAGTATCAGCTCTCGCTGAAACAATTGTAGCAGCTCCTACACCCATTAAATTTGCATGCACCTTCTATCATCTCGTGTTTAGAATTTTTCTCACGCTTTTTTCACTAGCAATAATACAATAAGAAAATATAAACTTATTCCTTGAAAAAAAATAATTTGTTACAAGGACATAAATTAAAACCAGCACAAAATAGGAACAAAAATGCAAATGATCCTTATGAAGTCCTCTTTTTCTAACCTCTTAACATCTAATACTCGTGTTGTCATCTTTAACCAACTACTAAAACCAACTGGGATTTTTTTTTTTCACATTGTGCTGTCTTCACAAAATAACTAACAATTTTCTATAACTTTTAGATATTGATGGACAAATGTTATATTTCTTTGGACATTTGTGTACTTTTTAGAACATTGCTTTGTAACATTGATAAACTTGCAAGAGCTCGTAAATTAACACCAAAATGATAGATTTAACATATATAATAAGAATTCCTAATTATAACAACATACCAACATAATTTTACAAGTAGAATCTGAAAAAAATAGTGTGTATACTATATACATAAACCATACTCTTACCTTAAAAGGCAAAAAGGTGATTTTTTATAGACCCTCGATTGAAAAGAAGCATATCAAAGCAGTCTGAAAAAAAAATAACGGAAGAGAAGCAGCCACATCAGAGTACCAAATAGAGCATGACAGTTCTAAAAAAAGGAGCAATAACTAACTACAATAAAATAATATTCTATTTTACTTTATGTGACATCCCACGTTATTTTCCTTTTGATTAGTTCTTAAAAAAAATATTTTACTTGAAAATAATTTAACTTTAAAATTCTTCTTTTACACCTAATCCAATGATTCTCAACCACACAAAAATATCTAAAAATAATTTTAACCACAAGTTTTAAAAGTTTTCTTAAATATCATGCCAAATTAAATAGTATCACGTAAAATGAGATATAAGGACTACTTATAATCAAAATGCAAGACGAAACACATAGCCGCAGATACTAAGAATTCATAAAAGGATATGACTAATCAATCCACCACAACTCAGTTGCAACTAGTTGGAGTCGACTATATGAATAATTCTCCATTTTGATTTTGCTGCCTATGACCATCAGCTTGAAACAGCATCAAGCAAGACTTTACAAGGAGAGTGCATCCCAAGTTTAACTATGCTTTCATCTCACATCCAAAATACACATAATACACCATCTATAATAAGCGATAATTGCATGAACACCCAAATAAAGAGAAGAAATTCTAACTATTTTGCGGCCTCTAAATCCATGGTGATATACAGTAGCTTGCTTAGGGCATACTCTGATGTTCCACTCGACGATTTTGGTTCAATAGCCACAGTTGTTCAGCAGAGGCGAAGAAGTGATTTCAGCTCTACGGGGTCTGAGTTTTCGAACAACTTCTTCAAGTGCCAATAACTAGCACTTGGGTTCTATATTTAATGTGTACAGATTTTATAAATTTTCCAAGGCATATACATTATTTGAGCAAAGGCTAATGGGTTCAGCTGAACCGCATTTGGGCTTCCACCTCCGTCATGATGCCAAAAATGTATGATTGTCATCTTATTATCACTTTAAGGAAAGCCTAGAAGAGGCTCAACAAGGAAGATAGACGGGCAGTACAAGTAAATTGTACTGAACCGGGATACATTGAATTAACACCCCTTTGCAATTCCTTTTACTCCAAATCTACAAATCACTTCCAACTCCTGCAAATTGAACCAGTGTTATCGAATATAAGTCAAGTAATGACAAAAGATCCAATCAAGCAAGGAAGTAATCACAGGCACAGCTATGATATTCATAATAAAGCAAGTTGGCAAGTCCTAGGCATAATAAAAGGAATGATCAATCCCAGAGAATTCCTCTAGTTTATGTCAGTCCACTGAGTTTTAGTTTTCAACTTAGACCACAGAAGTTATCTGTTTAGAGAACTCACTCGATATCTTAAACCAATACGCCCCAAGAACTGAATCAGAAGATAAAAACAAAGACTTAAAGTAAGGGAGCTAAACATTTGAACCTCAATTCAGACACTTAAGAGAATCATATTCAAATAGAAGCAGAGTTAAAACCAGAATATCAACATCATCCGTCAGTAAACCCAAATATATACTAATAGAAATAAATATTTCGTACATTTAACTGTACCTGAGGCATGCTGACATGACAAATCTGTCTTTATTCAGTAACATATAGTGAAATAACTCAACAAGCTTATTTATGATAAATGAAAGTACATCAGACACCTAAGGTCACAAAAAATCCAACACAAACTATATCACACCCTTTCACCGAGTCAATTTTCATTCAACACAACAATTATCCCCGTTGGTCTATAAAGTTCAATCAAGCACAAAGATGTTATACTTAATATAGTCAATACATACAAACTAAATCAGAGCAGTCACTAAAAGTTGAATCTACACAACCATCCTCATTTATTTAATCATTTTATAGACCAGACATGTCAAAGTAAAACTTATGGTTACCATCGACGTACCAGTTTTATATCATCCTTAAGCATCAAAATTTTGCGAACCTCCTGATATACAGTTCTTGTGGACTATAGGATTCTGAATACAGCTTTCATTCGATGAATCATTCATGTAAACAGCTCCTTTGAACATCCACTTGTCACTCGCTTCATGATAAGAATCTTCAAAAAACTGACCACACAAGAAACATATACACTGATCTTCATCAGCAGGAACCATAAACTCGGTGCATTCTGATAGTTTGCTGGAACCTCCAGTTGGTCCTGCCAATATACCACAGTGTGGGACGTTACTGGTTCCAGCAATCCATTCCCCAGAATTTAAATACCACCTCCTTTCACTATGCAAAAGTTCCCCATCAGGATTCCTTAACGCGTGCCATTCCAAGTGTCTATCAAGTCGCACTCGGAGCTTAAGTCGAAGACCACATATGCTACATTGATGCGGAACGTCATCAAGAAGTTCACTGATGACACCAGGATTGGGCTCCCGAATTACACTGGGTTTAAATGCAACTCCTCTTTTTTCTTTGTTGTACTGAGGCAACGCATCAGAGATTTTAGCAGCAGGTTTAGAGAGAGACAGCTCATCCTTTGGAGACGAGAAAGTGGGTGAGGAAACTAGAGCAAATACATGAGGAGTTGAACTGATGCTTGCAGGAGGACTCTGGAACTGAGTTTGTGGAGGTGTAGGCGGAGGCATTGAAGTTGGAGACTCCTCCTTTGACGCAGATATCAATCCCTTGGCCACCAACGAACTCAAAAGTGTTGCAACAGGATTAGAAGCAGCATTTACCACATCTTGAGCCTGCAATGATTCAATACCTACCAGAGATGGAGCAGGGTCAGGTGGCAGTCGTGGTCGTTCTCCATTTCTCTGGGAAAATTTTGGGGGATTTGAAGCATTTCTGTCCGACTGTACACTCGCAAGACCACTTGGTAAAGGAGGCTGTGCACCAGCTTGGGATGACAGAAGCCCCTTACCACGAGAATTCAGTGATGTGCCAACACTAGAGCTACTTCCAAGTACTCCACTCTCCATAACAGCAGCCAACAAACTACTCATACTCGTTTGGTCACAGCCAGGAGGAATGGGAGGTGCAGTGTCAGAATGATCAGCAAAACCAGAAAGCTGGGTGACTACTGACTTTTGGGAGTGAACGAAGAATTCAGACTCAGGGCCTTCTTGCTGGATTTTTTGAGAAAAAGGGACATGATGTTCTTCTTGAAGAGATGACATCAATGAAGATGGTAGATATCTTGGAGTCTGTGATATCTGTGAACTAACCAAATGAGCACTCTGAGATGTCATTGGCAGAGAGTCCTGGGAGACTTGGTTACGGGGATCTAACTTTGACCTCCTTGAAAATTGAGACATTCTTGGATCTGCATGAGATTCAGTCTGTGCATGATTCTCTCTAGTGAGACTGTTAACTACTTGACTAAAATTGCCAGTCGAGATTGATGGAGACGGAGTAAGCTGACACATCGCTGACTCTAAAGATGGAGAGGCAGATCCCTGAGTTTCTTGTGGTTGCATTACAGGTCCCCAGGATCCATTTGCAGTCTTTGCAGTTCCAAAACTTGGTGTCCCTCCATGACTTGAACCTTTCTGTGACTGGAAGGATTTCCTAACTGTGGAGTTCATAGCTGTTGACAACCCACTGAAAGAGGTTAGATAACCTCTTGGATGATCTGGAGTACCTCGAACAGAAGCCAAATGCCTAGCTTCATTGGACCATATAGATGACATCTGATTCTCGGAAGATGCTTGGCCTTTGTCTTCTCTGGAAAGAGAGTCATCCGAGGCTTCACTTTCAGCCTTTAACCCAAACATGCTTTGGGTTCTCAGATGTTGATTATCTGAGCCCTGTCAATTCATGCAAATAACAAGATAAATGTCCCAAACTATCGTAGAGAGGGTTTCTATTCACATTACAGAAACATCAGACAAAACAATCAAAAGAACAAGACAAGAAACAATGGAGGAGGTTCATTTAAAAATCGGACAGAACATCCAATTTTCTCAAATTAATAAAAACCTCTCTTTCAAATCGAAACAACAACAACATACCCAGTGAATCCCACAAGTGGGGTCTTGGGAGGTATAATGTACGCAGACCTTACCACTACCTCACAGAAGTAGAGAGGCTGTTTCCTGGGAACCCTCGTCAAATCGAAGCAAGATTATAAAAAAAATAGCTTTTTTCTCGGAGGAACTACGTAAATATCCACCCTCAATTCACTAATAATAAGTAGACCGGTAAGGTAGAGAGGTATGCAAAAGGTACTTTCAGATCACAATAGAGAGAGGGGGAGGGAGGGAGAGAGATTGCAACAAGGATCAAAAAGATGGAGATTGAAGTTTCATTTTATGTCTGACTACTAGTAGTCTTACTCAAAACGGAAGTTAGTTTTTTGAGGATGAAAAGTAGTTGGCTGGTTCAAAAATTACACAAGCAAACATTTTGAATTTGGTTGTAAAACAACACACTAGTCAGCTAGATCTTGCTGAAAATTTTGAGGATATAATCAGCAATATTTAGAAAGGATGCACTACCCCGAACAAAATCTACAAGGGCGACGCACTGCACATGACGAAAAAACAGGTTGCTTTTATTTTTTATTTTTTTTGGAGGGAGGGTGAAAGGCAGAATGAGGTAAGCTTTTACACTTACAGATTTATATGAATCTTCGGATGCCTGTTGATCTTTACCAGCAATATTGACATCATCCCACATATACTCCTCTTCATCAGAACTCTGCCAGCTCCGATCCATCAAACCACTACTTTGATTGGAAAAGGAGTGCGTTGGCTGTGGATATGCATCACAGTTTACAGTATTCTGGGATAGACTTTGGACTCCATGCTTAAGGCCCAAGCCATTTCTTTGACTTAATATTTTACCATTCGCAGGATTGTACCAAGATTTACCACATCCCTCTTCCTTTAGCTTTTCACCTGTTATTCTTAATCCGAAGCCAGAACCCCCTGACAAATCAGAAACATATTCAGGATCTCCATATGCTGCACTTGTAGTTTTCCCAAGGCTTCGCTCATTCAACTGCTCTTTCCGAACACACTGCATATATTGCAATATCAACTGCCTTAAAGACTCATAGAAAAATCCTGCATGCATATGTTACAAGCACATACATACAACACACCTTAGGAGATATATCGAACCAAGATCTTCCAGAACCTACACTGGCTGCTCTCTCTGGTTTCGGTATGTCCCCTGGAGTGATGTCATCAGCTGATCCTTTTGCCTTCATCATAATAAACCACAACAAAATAAATGACCAGGAGAGATGTGTGTGAATATCCTCAGAGCATCATTTATAAACATACCAATAAATTGATACTACTTGCTTGAATCAGTTGACATGACATATTGGCAAAACATCATTATAATAAGTAGACCCATCAATGAGGAAGCTAGTATTGAGACCTGATGTGTCACATTTATATGTGTATTTATGCCTATTCTCATGTTTGAATTATTAAAATTTCAAGTATTACATGATGTAAGTCCTCGCATATTTGTATTATTTTTTGTGATAGAAATGCAATGAAGAGATGAGGAGGAAATACACAACATTCAAGCGAAAGAGATGCAAGAAATGAAGAAAGTTGGTTGAAGAATAATTGGGCGCGAAACAGGCCTGACCGTCGCAGCGGTTAAAGTTTCTGTAGCAGCGACTTTTGAGTACAAAATTCCAGTCAATTTGGATTCATGCTGGGGAGATAGACCACTGAAGCCATCCATCTTATGCAGTGACCGGTGGAGAAACATTGAGAAAAGAAGAGAGATCAACATATTGTGTTAATTGACCTTGAAAAGGCCTATGACAAAGTCCCGAGGAATGTTCTTTGGAGGTGGAGGCTAGAGGGGCCCCGATGGTTTATATTAGTGTGATAACATGTAGAATGGAGCCAATACTCGGGTTAGAATGATAGGAGGAAAATCGGAGCCCTTCCCAGTTGAGATGGGGCTGCACCAAGGATCACTACTTACCTCTTTCTCATTTTCCTTGGTGATGGATGAATTGATGCGGGCTACTCCGGAGGAAAAATGATTTTGCCTTGGGCCACGAGATACAACACACTTTTCTAAAATGATGATTGTATTTAATTTTACTAAGTAGCATTCATTGATCAATATCAAAAATTAATTATAAAAAAATTAAAATAATATATTGAATTAAAATGAAAAGGAAACTGGTGCATGAATGCTTTTGTGTTCATGCAGTTCCAGAGAAGATTGAAAAAGAAATTCATTATGTTATCAATGTATAAAACTTAGTTTCTATATAGAAAGGATAAAAAATAATTTGAAGGGTGAAACAAATATATCAATTAATGAGTGAAGAAAATTAACAGAATTTATGAACTGCTAGAAAATAAAATAATAAATAATATTATAATAATTTTATTTCTATAAATCATATAATATATAATAAAATTAACGATAATACTAGTTTAAGTAAATTTGAGGCCCCCAATTTTGTGGGAGCCTAAAGCAATGGCCTCATTGCCAAACCTTAGAGTTGCCCTTGCGGATGACATCGCGTTGATTGATGAGACTCGAGAGAGAGTTAATGCTACATTGGAGATGGAGACAAACTTTGGAGGCCAAAGAGTTTAGGTTGAGCAGAACTAAAACTGAATATTTGGAGCGCAAATTCAATGTGATGTTACATGAAGCAGGCGTGGAAGTAAGGCTTGCCAATCAAACTATCCCCAAAAGAATTTTAAATATCTTTCGTAAATCTACGTCGGGGACATTGACAATGAAGTCACACATTGTATTGGGATGGCATGGATGAAACAAAAGCTTGTCGTCTGTGATAAGAAGGTACCACCTAAACTTAAAAGGTAAGTTCTACAAAATGGTGGTTAGACTTTCCTTGTTGGAGTGGAGTGTTAGCCCATCAAGAATTCATATTTTTAGAAGATATACGTTGCGGAGATAAGATGTCGAGAAGGATGTGTGGACATATAAGAAGCGACAAAATTAGGAATGAGATTATACGAAAGGTGGGAGTGGCATCGGTGGCAAACAAGATAAGGGAAACAAGACTGAGATGGTTTGGGCATGTGAAGAGAAGGTTTGCTGACGCCCCGATAAAGAGGCGTGAAAGATTGGTGGTAGAGGCTATGCAGAGGGATAAAGGTAGGCCAAAAAAGTATTAGGGAGAGGGGATTAGATACGACATGGCACAACTTTAGATTACTTAGAACATGACTCTAGATAGGAAGGTATAAAGGCTTATTACGATAGAAGATTAGTAGGGTTTAAGTGTTGCATTGCCTTGCGAAGGTTCCGTGTAGGTATTATCATATGGTGTTTTGTTATGTTCTGATTATCATACTATTTGTTGACGTTACTATTCTTTCTTGTAAACCCTACACAGCTTTTCTTATTAACTGCCATGCTTCTTCATTGTTTTCATTCTTGTTGAGTTTGATGCACTTGAGCCGAGGGTCCA
This sequence comes from Solanum sejunctum, assembly GCA_025642045.1. NCBI lineage: Eukaryota > Viridiplantae > Streptophyta > Magnoliopsida > Solanales > Solanaceae > Solanum > Solanum sejunctum. The sequence continues at coordinate 20,553,489 of JAOTQJ010000002.1, forward strand.
TCAGAAATATCCTCTCTATCCCCTCGAGGTAGTGGTAAAGTTTGTATATGCTCTACCCCTCACGAACTCCACTAGCTGAATTTCACTGAGTATGATGTTGTTGTTGTCAGGAGGGGATAGAAAGATAGAGTTTGGAAGCTAAGGAAAAGGAGAGGAGGCCGCACACTTTAGACAAACGCAACTTTTAGGAGAAAGAGAGAGAAGAAGAAGAGAAAACTCAAGATCTTTAAGGAGTCCTCAAGAAATTTAGAGTTGCTTCTAATAGACCTTCTTCTCTTAATCTTTTGTTATGAACACGATGACTATTAACTTTTCTATGGTTGTTTTTACTCTATTTATGGAGTAGATTTCTCGTAGTTGAGTTTTAATGAAACCTATAGTTAGATTAGTGTTTGATTTACTTCTCATCTCATGTGTTTATTTGATTCTTGAGGAGTTCATTGATTTATTACTCGCAAGATATCAATTTCTCCTTTGATTTGATTGGTGTATGACAGTCTTTTTTTGAATATCTAATTGATTCTATACGCTTGAAGGGATTAATATTTTAACTTAGTAGTCTCACATTGATATTCGAGAGAAGTCTATATGTCTCTATATATAGGGAATCATTCAACTTTACTTTCACATCTTCATACATCTTTTCTTTCTATAACTATAAAGGATTAGAGGGATTACATGTATTTGTGTGAGACCTTTAGATTTTAACAAGGCTTGATGAAAGGTATTGAAAATCATTTGTTATTCCATATGTGGATTCTTGACTCAACTCATTTATCTCCCTATGTAACAAGCGTTTGTTCTAATTGTGGTTATTTCTTTTACGGACATTATTAATTCTAAAAATCATATTTTCAAAATTATTGAATTTCTCAAATACCAGTAATCTAGCAGTTCTAATTAGCATATTAGAAACCCAATCATCATGGCAACAATATTATCTATACAACTATACTATCTTTGACAAGCATAGGCTTCAGTTTTTATACACATATTTTGTGCTTGTCAAACTTTGAATTTTAAATATTTATGCCTACTCTCATATTTGAATTACTGAATTATAAGTATTATATGATGTAATCCTCACATATTTGTATTGTTTTGATGATAGACATGCAATGAAGAAGATAAGGAGGAAATACACAAGATTCAAGCGAAAGAGAGGCAAGAAATGAAGAAAATTGAGCAGAAAACAGCCCCAGTCATTGCAACAGTCTGGTTTTGATCGCTGCAATGCTCCTTCAGAATTTATTAACCAGTCCCAAACACTGCAGTGGTAGAATTCTGATCAGAGCGACGGCACGACCCTGAGTGCAAACTTTCAGCTTTTAAATGGTTAGGGTTGAAAGGATATTAATCGGGACTTTGGAGGCTACGAAAAGGGGGAAGCCGCACGCTTTACAGACGGGACTTTGGGAGAAAGAGAAGAGAAAAGAAGAGAACTCAAGATTTTCAAGTAGGATTCAAGAGATTTAGAGTTTCTTCTAAACCTCCTCCTTCTCTTTATCTTTTGTTATGAACATGATAACTCTTAACTTTTCTATTGTATTTTACTCCATTTATAGAGTAACTTTCTCGTAGTTAAGTTTTGATGAAACCTATGGTTTGATTAGTGTTTGACTTACCTTTCCTCACATGTGTTTATTCGATTTCTTGAGAAGTTTATTGATTTGTAGATCGCAAGAGGTATATCAATTTCTCCAGTTATTTGATTATATGTATGATATTCTTTAGTTGAATATTGATTCTATTTGCAAGAAGGGATTTTTAACTTAGAACTGACATAGATGTTCATGAAAAATCTATATGTTTCAATCTATGGGGAATCACAAAACACTACTTCCACACCTTTGTGCATCTGTTTCTTTCTATTAATTGTATCACCCAAAGAAGTACAATTGTTAAAAAGAATTAGAGGGGATTGAATGAAATCATGAGAATCATACTTTAATGAGGGTTGATAAAAGGTTATAGGAAATCCCTAGTTATTCCATATGTGGATTTTAGACTCGACTCATTTATCTCCCTGAGTTATAAGTGTTTGTTCTAATTGGGTTGGTTATTTCTTTTTCCAATCATTATTAAGTTTTAAAATCAGATTTCCGAAATAGTAATCAAGCAATACTAATCAGCATATTAAAAACTCAATCCTTGTGGGGTCGACATTATCTTACTATCTTTGACAAGCACGAGCACAATTTTATACACTGGCTTTGAACTCGGTGAGACAACTAATATTTTACCATCTGGACTCCACCACAGAAGTGGTCAATAGTTCACTTACCCAACAATTCATCCCAACTCCAAAATAAAATTAGAACTACAGGAATTATCATAAGTGCTCCACAAACATAAAACGTTCACAAAAGAAAATCTTTTCTCTCTGGATAAGTGTTTCCAAAACAAAATCAAATTGTAAAAACAAACAGAATGTGCAAGATTTTTCAAACCAAACATTGAAATACTAACTCTGGTTGGTTGCTGTAGGCACTGCCTTGCCTCCAAATACTTGGGATTTACATAAATGCTATTTGCTGTCTGTTGAACCTTTGAATCATCTCTACGTGTTCCTGATGAAGAGGCATTGGCACCAGTTGTAAATCCAAGCTCCTTCTCAATTAGTTGAAGTTGCTGAGGAGGGAATACTTTTCTCCAGGTTACAAAAAGACGCTGCATGCCAGAGTGTACCGAAGGTTCAACCTGTCTATAAGCCTTGCAGAAAACCTAAAACATAAAAAGGAAAATCAATAATGACAAAACATAGCAGCACATTATGAACCAATAAGCACGCTTTCCAAACTACAGGTATTTACTTCTACAAGAGATGAGTAGATGACAGAATGAGTTTCATTTCTACATTTTTCATCCATTCAGATGTGTGTTACATCATAATGCGGAAATATGGAAAAACAGAAACCTGACAAAAATATGCAACAAAGCAGTTCTCAGGAATCGAGACAAGACATAAGAAACTACAAAATTTAGAGAGAAAGAAAAAAAGGATCTCAATGAACTACAAATAGATCAAATTCTGACCTCAGGCAGCCTGGCAGCAAAATACTTAATATAATCCCTCCCGATGTTCTTCACAATACTGTCCAAAAGATAGAGAGACGGCAGCTTTTGCTCACTAGGAATCTGTAAATGATGTTCAGGTAGATAAACATGAGCTTGCCATAGCCATTAACAGTCAGGTGATAAAGCGTAAAAGCAAAGGAAGAGCATGAAAAGCAAATTCTCAAAATGATGATAGAAAGCAAACAGGAAGATAGAGAGCACAGTCAGTCAAAGAAGTGAAGAGAAGATTCTTAAGCCACTGTTCAATGTGAAGTCCCACAGGTCAGCCTAAAGTGATGGAAGGAGTTACCTGACACCCATACATGTCTATATAATCAGCATACAGAAACGGAGCAGTAACATGGCTGAAGAATCACCATATACTATCTGAAATATTACACTGTCCACAAGTAGCAAGATACAACTTCTAATATTCGGAAAGATGGACCCTATATAAATGGAGACTTCCTCATGTTATCATAGGAAACAACTGACTCCACTACCTATAACCAGAATAACAACTCTGCCTCAATCCCGAACTAACCGAAACTGCATGGTAAATTAGTTATCAGCATAGTTCTTATTCTCCAATGCAATTTAATGTTCCAAGGAGGAAAACCATTCAAAGATTAAGGAATCGAGACTTTTGATGAGCGGAAGAGTGAGAAACCTGTCTATTGAAGAAGCAGCTGCAACTTCTTTCAGACATAACTAGGACCATAAATAGGAAAATGAAAATAAAGATAAGAGAATCCTACTTTTATTAAGTTAGAGGACTTGAGACACCACCAAGAGATTGGAAAAAGACTCTTCAAGACAACATCAACTCTTTCCAAAAGGGTTATGGTGATAACAAGATCAGAGCTGATAGGGGCTGAGTGTGTGTTTAATATTATCCTTCTAAACTAGGCAAAGAGGGGATCTACAACTTAGCAATAGTCCAGCAACCAGAGAACCCTGATGAGTTGGAGGAATTTTTCTAGGTCAGGAGCCGTATGAGGAAAAAAATAAAAAAAACTACGAGATAGCATGATTCGAGAATGTAACAGAAATAATGACCCTCTTTGTCAAGATGTTTAGTATCTATGAGGTTTTCTCAATAAAACATGCGCTCAAACAAGATTTTCTGCAGCAAGACATTGATTTGAAAGATCTTACGATTAACATATGATATTGTCCCAACAAGATTCCTCCATCTCAGTATGGTATCACTAGAATTTCTCAGAATCACAGGTGTCAATAGAATTTCATGAAGGTGCACCTTTTAGTACAACTCCAAATAAATATGATATTGTCCCAACAAGATTCCTCCATCTCAGTATGGTATCACTAGAATTTCTCAGAATCACAGGTGTCAATAGAATTTCATGAAGGTGCACCTTTTAGTACAACTCCAAATAAAGTCAATTTGATGAGAAAGATTTACTAACATGCACCATAAGACAGCTGGAAATTAGATCCCTAGTTACCGTTTAAAACTTAAAAAACCAACATAAACATAGAAATATCAACTTCTTTCAAAAATAAATGGGCCGAGAAAATTGCATAATTAAGAAAAGCAAACTATTTGAGACAATATGCCTTTAACATGGAGAGCACTTCAATACCTTTTGCAGAAATAATAAAAGAAAAGAAATTTATCCTGCAAACATCCTTCAAACAGGTTAAGTGTGTAAAACCAGTTCCAATGATGCTCTACATAACTGAATTATTTATAGACATGTTTCCAACAAATTCAATTGCTAGACTAGTAATAAGAACTGCTTCAAGATTATGCGACTGGAGCATCCCTGTCACTGTTTGAAGTAAAGCAAGACTGGAAGTTGCCTTTTTCTCTTTTTGATAACTGTAGTTCTCCGGCCCTTGCTCATACCCCGACTAATTCCATGGGTACCTGCTACCTACCACCATCACAAAGTACGGGGTGCTCGGACATATGAAAAGAAATCACCTAGTGTTTTTTGCTGGTCGCTGCCCTTTCAATATATAACAAGATTAATAGAGTTGAAAGGACCTTGAGTTGACTAAAAACAAGCGGTGATGAATAGCACTTGGGATTCAGTAGACTACATAGCTTCTGGACGAAAAACTCTAAATTGGATCCACAAGCGTTTACACGATTGATCACTGAAAATAATCACAGCTAACATTTTGTTTGTGCTCATCACTCAACGTTTGTAAATACAGCAAGGAAATCATCGTGACTGACTACTCATCACAATCACCATACAGAATCAACCATACATTATAGCAAAAGACCAAATTGCTTCCACATCCAAATTTTCTTTCACTGAAATCCATATTAGTTACAAATTGTGTACACTACTTTTTACCATGCACTCACATTTACAACAAACCAGCTACACTAATCCAAACAATTTATCATCATAGTATCTACTGAACACCAATTCAAGCCAATTAACATACACAGAACAGCACTAAAACCGGAATATCACCTCAAGAATGTTCCCGCAGATAATAGCAGCAATCGCCTTCGCATCACGCAAATTTTCACCAGCAATAATAGTCAAATTCGTTATTATCGGCTTGGAATTAATGGTGAGCTCAGCTAAAGCTCTCTTGTATTCGCTAATAAGCTGCTGCTGCTGCTGTTGGTAAGGTCCACGGAGTGAATCATCATTCTCAGAATCTTCCCAACTATCAATTGCCCGAAATCTCGAGGCAACAGAACCCGAATTCGCTGCCCGTTGTTGAACAAAACCTCCTCCACTAGAACTGCGATTGGTTCCGACAGGAACTTCGGTAAATCTGGGCTTCTTCATACCTGATTCCAAACATTATCTACGAGAACTCTTCATCTCTATGAACAAAAACACGACCCTAACCCTAAAATGCAGACTATTTTACATGGATTACATCACAAATTGGCAAATCAAAAACGAAAATTCAACAAACATCACTACTTTTTAACATCGATGATATCAGAATTACAAGAAACAAGTAATCGAAGCTCAAATGCAACGAATAATCAAAATAAAATGAAGAAAATTGAGAGTTCCGAGCTCGATCGGTGATTTTGAAACTGAGCAATCAGAGAAAATTGGGAATTATATTTTCTTCAAAATAAAATGAAGAAAAATTATAATTTGGTCCAGGACCCGTAAATATAATATACAAAATTAAATTCATATTTATAAAATGTATTAATTACTAGCATGAGATTTCCTTGCCAAATATAGCATGAGTAATTTTTTATTGGGGAATTTATCTATACATACTATATTTATATTTATTATTTATAATAACATAATTTTTAATATATATAATTCAAATATTTTATCAAAATATAAGTTTAATATATTTTAAAATACTT